>CAJQUN010001817.1:0-43739 GCA_907163345.1 Haberlea rhodopensis
CCAAATATGAAATAAAGCGTAAATGCATAATGTAATAAAAACACTTCCTGTTTTCCCCATGCATTTCAAACGCTTCCCGTTTGGTTGTCCCTGTACCATAACTCATGAGTATAATCAATAGATTATTTTAATGGTCTAAACATGTCATCAATATACCATCTCATCAATACCAAATACTGATCACCAATCCCTAGTCTGTCCATCACAATGTATTTTAATGCCCCTCGCTTATTTACATATAGGCGGCATAGGATAACCTCGCTTCAATGGACATGCGGACTCCCACCCCTCGCCTCACATTGAGCGGCAAAACCCTTTCCTCGCCCTATATGATAACCACGCTCAAATGTGACATGCGGCGCTCCCACCCCTCGCTTCACATTTAGCGGAACCAAACAAATAGCGGCAAGCATTAAAATCATCAAGGGATGACCACGACTCATGGGATGTGCACCAATAATCATATGCATCTATAAACATCATGCATAACATGTATTTGCATCCACAATGCAATACCACATATATACTTGCATCACAATGCATAAACAATGAGTATATAAGATACATGTACCGTTGGGTGCCCGTACGTCCACTACGTACCTTTCCAAAATGTAGGATATGGTAGGACTTCAATGCCTTGGCTGTGTTGCCACCTGGGATGGTTCTACACATTCACACAAATCAATATTAGAACCCAATAATAGTCCGATACCAAAAATCCTACAAAAAAATCCAAAAACGCCAAATTTGGTGTCTCGCGATCGATCGCCATAAAGCCCCGATCGATCGCGAGACCTCTCTGCCTCGCCCAACAAAAATATTCAATCCGCGATCGATCGCTGAGTTTGCGCCGATCGATCGCGGCCTCGCCGATCGATCGCGCCAAACTCGCGATCGATCGCTGAAGTCCACTGTCTTCAGCACTGCTGCACGCGATCGATCGCGGAAGGCACCGATCGATCGCCGAGCCCTGGGCATCCGATTTTCGGGCACTATTCACCCATCTTCAACCCCAACTCAAACAAACTCAATTAATCCAACACCAACCATACAAAACCACTCAAAACCATCAATAAACATCTACATTAACTCATATATTTAACATCCACCCAAAATAATACCAAAACCACAACAACCCAACACAAACCCATTTTAAAACTCTTCAAAATCAACCCAAACTTAAATAAAACACAACAAAATTAACCATGAGGTATCCATACCTCTTGGGGACCTCAAATCACCCAATATACTCCACAAATCAAGATTTTGAAAAGTTTCTCTTCACCCTTATGCTCCAACTCGAAAATGGAAGGGGAAAGGGTTTGGGTGGTGATTTTGGTAAAGTGAAAAGTAAGAATGAGTGGATGAGGTGGGGTTGGGGTATAAAGTGAGTTAATTAAAAATGCAATCCACAACCCATGGTGTATAAAAACACCCCAACATGATATTTTCCAAAGCATTAAACCAAATGCACCAAAATATCAATTAAATCATGATTTCCAATTAATTGCTAACCATGGCAAATAAATCATGCTTCCAACCATAATTCCCAACATGGCCAACATGCACCCCGAAATGCACCCCCGAGTCACCCTATCCACATGACCATGCATTTCCATATGATAAATCAAACCAATGCATAATTAATTACCACATAATTAATCATATAAGCACAATTAATGCCCAAATGCAATTAACCATTTCGGGGATGTCACACTTTAAAATTGTATGATTCATATTAATCGATTTTGGGAAAATTATCGCAATATTATATGTGATATAATTGACGGATCGAAGTATACGAGAATACGTGCTAAAAACCGAGCCATTGGCTCGAGAGAACCTCACGGCCGCCGCATGAAGCTAGGGTCTCGGACCCTTGGCTCGAGCATGGGCCGAGCCGCCGCCGTTGGACTAGGGTTTCGAACCCTAGGCTCCATGGCTCTCGGCCGCCGCCGTCTTGTGGCTAGGGTTTCGAACCCTTTTGGCTCGATGAGCTCCAAACCGCCGCACATGGCTAGGGTTTCGAACCCTAGTCTCGTGCATGGTTGGGCCGTGGGTTATGCTAGGGTTTTCGAACCTTGGTCCGAGACATGGCTGCAACCGTAAGCTTGCTAAGGTTAGCAAGTCCATGGCTTGAGACACACCAAGTATCCGTGGCATGTGATTAGGGGTGGTTACCGGATCAAACCGGCCCGGTCCGGACCGGAACCGGCCGTTTTCGGGCCCGTTACAGGCGGAACCGGTCCGATCCGATAAGGAACCGGATCGGATCCGATTCTGGTTCCACCGGTTCCGGGTTGGACCGGTTCCAACCCGGAACCGGATTTTTCTTTTTTTTTCTTTTTTTTAAAAAAAAAAAGAAAAAGGAAAGGATTTATCGATTTTTTTTTTTTTTAAAAAAATGGATCCAGTTCCGGTTCAATCCGGAACCGGATCGTTTGGTCCGGAACCGGTAAGATACCGGATCCGGAACGGTAGAACCGATCCGGTCCGGTATCAAACCGGTTCCAGAACAGTTCGGGACCGGTTAGTCCAACCGGTTCGGGACCGGTTAGTCCGGTTCCGGTTTCGGACCGGACTAATCGGTCCGGTTTTGGACCGGGTCCGGATCGACCCGGTCCGATAAGCACCCTACATGTGATGTCCCGAGCGTACGATGATTTCATAAAATTTTATTTTACAGTTTTAATTGGAATTAAATTTTAAAATGTTTAGAATTTAATTCATTAATTGTTATAGCATGTTTTATGTGTTGTTTGAGCATGGTGCATGGTTATAGCCCTATGACCTATTAGATAGGATTTTGTGAATGTTTGTAATTTAATACGGCCTGCGTGTCGTGCCTTCTCTATTTTTCCTAAATGTTATCCCTCCCCTATGTTCCCCCTCGAATGTAACTCGAGGAATTCTCTATATCATGTAATTGTTATATAATATAGTTATTTTGTTGATGGAGATCAATGAAGATGGACCAAGGTGCCGGGGATGAGGAGGCTATTCACAAAAGGGAGTCAAAGAGGTGCTTGGAGAAGTTTCCTAGGTTGACCTTTTATGATTTTCTCATTGGCTTGAGAAAATCATTAGTTGGGGCTATAACCATGTTACATTTATTTTATGTTGATGTATGGGATTCATGTTTATCGTTTTATTTAATATTGATGCTTGATATACATATATGTAGATATGTATATTTATATATGTATCAGACATATTTTCAATATTAATAAAATCATGAGATCTTTAATTCCCTCTTATAATATTAAGTCAATCAAGATGCCTTCCAATTAAAATTACTCGTCAAGACTTCGATTGAACATGTGGGTTTGCCAAAGCAAAGCACCGAGACAATCTTGGTAAGGCGCGAAAGGATAAAAGTGATATCCGTGTTATTTTAAAATTGGGTTCGACTTAACTAGCGTTATCTCAATAGGATTGGGAACATAGAGGCATGGGGTTGTATATTAATTTATTAGATGAATTTGAACAAAGTGTTGTTCGTCCAACCATCCAAGAATTACATATGATGTAATTGACAAAGTGTTGTCTACCTAAATAACTGAGTCTTGGGTGATTAGCCAAAGCTAACTCGGGGTTAGGTGAAATATGGATCATGGCCCACTAAAGTTTTGAGGGCTGATATTTTAAACAAAAATAGTGGGAGTGTCATTTAATATAAGACCTTATTAAATGAATAAAATCATAAACTTGTTTTGCATATTTATATTGTAGATATCCATGGCATCAAACAACGTAACTAGCACACTATCATTGCGATCGATCCTTGAGAAGGACAAACTAAATGGGACTAATTTCTAGACTGGTATAGGAATTTGAGGATTGTCCTCAAACAAGAGAAAAATCAATATGTCCTAGAGGAACTCTTACCTACTGAGGAACCTCCCGTGATGGCCGCTAAAACCGATAAGGATGCTTACAAGAAGCATCAGAATGACGCACTTGATGTTGGTTGCCTTATGCTTGCCACCATGAACTCTGAGCTTCAGAAGCAACATGAGGAAATGGAGGCGTTCGATATGATCGAGCACTTAAAGCAACTCTACCAACAACAAGCTAGACAAGAGAGGTATGACGTCTCTAGAGCGTTATTCCAGTGCAGAATGGTAGAAGGAAGCCTTGTTGAAACTCATGTACTGAAGATGATTGTGCATATTGAGAATCTTGAGAAGCTGGGTTTTCCATTGGACCAAGAGTTGGCCATTGACGTAATATTGCAATCGTTGCCTGAAAGCTACAGTCAATTTGTCTTGAATTACAATATGATTGAAATCGAAAAGACTCTACCGCAATTGCTTGGTATGTTGAGAACATATGAACAAACTCAAAGAAGTCTAAGCCCACTAATGTTCTTATTGTGAATAAGAGCAAGGGAAAGGCTAAATCAAAAGGCTTTAAGAAGAACAAGAAAGTCTTTGTTAAATCTAAGCCTCATGCTTCTGCACTCAAGCCAAATGGAGGAGTGGCTAAGGAAGGGAACTGCTTCCATTGCGGTGAGACCGGTCATTGGAAGAGGAACTACAAATTATATCTGGAAGATCTTAAGAAGACAAAGGGAAGTGTGACTTCCACTTCAGTATTTTTGTTATAGAAGTCAATTTATCTACTTCTTTCATCATGGGTATTAGATACTGGATGTGGTTCTCACATTTGTGTTAATGTGGCAGGATCTCAAAAGGAGTAGGATGTTGGCGAAAGGCGAGGTTGATCTCTGAGTGGGAAATAGAGCAAGAGTGCTGCATTAGCTATAGGAGATTACTCTTTAATTTTGCCTTCTGGTTTATTATTAGATTTACAAGACGTTATTTTATGCCATATATTACTAGAAACATAATTTCAATTTCTTGTTTGGACAAGATTGGTTTTTCATTTATTATAAAGGACAAGTTTGTGGCTCCATTTATTTGAATGATATGTTTTTATGCTAGTGCACAATTGATTAATGGTCTTTATGTATTAAATCTTGATATGCCTGTCTATAACATAAATACTAAAAGGATTAAATAATGATTCTTATCTCTGGCATTGTGGCTTGGGCCGTATAAACGAGAATCGCATATCAAAACTTCATAAGGATGGAGTATTAGATTCATTTGTTTTGAATCATATGAAACATGTGATCTTGTTTAATGGGCAAGATGACTAAAGCCGCTTTCAAGGGACATGTTGAAAGGACAGCTGATTTATTGAGTCTCATACATTGTGATGTTGTGGACCAATAAGCACACATGCTAGAGGTGGTTTTCAATACTTCATTACATTTACTGATGACTTCAGTAGATATGGGTATGTGTACCTAATGAAACATAACATGAAACCTTGAAAGGTTCAAAGATTTCAAGAATGAAGTACAAAACCAACTTGGCAAAAGTATCAAAATCCTCCGATCAGATCGAGGAGGAGAATACCTAAGCCAAGAGTTTCATGACTATCTAAAGGAGTGTGGGATAGTCCCACAACTCACACCTCCGTATACTCCACAATGGAATGGTGTATCCGAAAGGAGGAATCGAACTTTGTTGACATGGTTCGATCAATGATGAGTCATACAGATCTTCCGACCTCCTTTTGGGGACATGCTTTAGAAACAGCAATATTTATACTGAAACCGTGTTCCATCTAAATCAGTTGAAAAGATACATATGAGGATATGGACTAGGAAGCGTCCTAGTATGTCTTTTATGAAGATTTGGGGTTGTGAGGCTTACGTGAGACGTCACGCCTCCAATAAAATTGGACCCAAATATGATAAGTGTTTATTTGTGGGGTATCCTAAGGAACGAAAGGATAGTATTTCTATTAATCCCACCGAGAACAAAGTAGTTGTTGCTCGGAGACTGGTGTCTTTCTTGAAAAGAATTTATTTCGAGAAGAACCAGTGGGAGATAAATAGAACTTAGTGAAGTTCAACCACAAGAAAACATTGAACATGATATTGAGATGGAAACAGAGCAGACACCACAAAGCTGTTATGAATGAAATGCCTGCTCAAGAGACACCTGCCCAGCGTAGGTCTATAAGAGAACACCGTGAGCCACAGAGATATGGATTTCTTGTGACTCAACAAGGTGACTTACTACTTATTGATGAGGATGAGCCGTCATCTTATCAAGAAGCTATAATGGGCCCTGATTCTGAGAAATGGCAAGAGGCCATGAAATCTGAGAGTGGAATCCATGTATGCAAACCAAGTATGGACTTTTGTTGACCCGCCTGAAGGGGTAAGACCCATAGGGTGGCAAATGGATTTTCAAGAAAAAGACCGATATGGATGGTAATGTACAAACCTTTAAAGGGTCGACTGGTTGCAAAAGGTTTCAACAAATTTCATGGTATTGACTATGATGAAACTTTTTCACCAGTTGCCATGGTTAAATCCATTAGGATCTTACTTGCAATAACTACATTTCATGACTATGAAGCTGGCAGATGGATGTCAAAACAGCTTTCCTTACGGAAATTTACTTGATGATGTGTACATGACACAACCTGAGGGTTTTGTCGATCCAAAGGATGCTGGAAAGATATGCAAGCTACAACGATCCATTTATGGATTGAAACAGCTTCTCGGAGTTGAAATCTCCGTTGTGATGGATGCAGGGTTTCATCAAAAACGTAGATGAACCTTGTGTCTACAAGAAGGTCAGTGGGAGCAATAATTTGTAAGTACCCCGATTTTTTTCTACATACATATAAATATAAGATAAAATAATAATAATAATAATAATAATACTAATAACAATAAAATATTTAATTAAATTAGTAATAAATATACCTGTGTACATAAAGAATTGGTGCCTAGACCCCTCGTTTCTTTTCCATCCATTAAACATACCATTTACTTCCCAATTTTCTAACTCCAGTTCCTCCATTAATAAAAACCCATTCCCTTCCATCTTCCCCATCTCAGACTTATTAACCTAAATCCAAAAGCGCCACTATCCTCCACTAGAACGCCGAAAATCCACGATTTTAATTTGTCCGCCTTGAATCAATTACAGGATGCAAGCCAATCTTGTCTCTCAATCTATTTAGATCGGCTGCCAAAACCATGGGAAAAGGTCTGAGAGGTTGAGTTGATCGAGCGAGAAGAATAATATAGGGTCAAAGGCTGGTATAACAATTTATCTTCCACCTTGCTTAGTAATGATTTATAGAGTAGGCCTTTTTGGTTCTGTTACAATATAATTAGATTTCTAGAAATTAGTTGGTATGACTTATTTAAATATTCATGTCTCGTATCTACTTATTCTTCAAATTACATAAATATCTTAGTTTCAAAATTTAATCTTGCCATAAAAAAAAAAATAGAGGAACAAGCTCTTGTAAGTTGAAAGTTTGTTGTGAGGAACTCTAATACAAAAATGAGACAGTAAAAACTTTATGTGGCTTTTGATAATACTGATGATGGTTTGTCAAGGAATTAGTAAGTTTATTATAAAAAAATAAATATTTGTAGGCTTTGGTAATCTGAATAGTGAACCTAAGTTTGAAGAATATAAGAGTTAGGATTTTTGTTAGGTTGTTTAGAAACAAGTTAATTGAATATGATTTTAATATTGTTGAAATGGATAATAGGAAATCCTTGATATCTTGAAGATTTGGGAGGTTTGTAGATTTATCGTTGATAGGAAGCTTTGAGGTACGTAAAGGAAGTTGCAATTTTCCGCAAATTATTTTAAGTTATTTCGTATTGTTTATTTTTGAAATGATTTTCGGATAGTAAGCATGCAAGAATTATTATGAAGGATGATTTTGATAAGAAATGTATTTTTGTTGAAAAATAGAATTTTGAATAACCATTTTATTGTGTGTGAAAAACTATTTTGAAAGGCCATGTTTGTCTTGATTCGGTGAATACGATTTGAGGTTTGTGAACTGTGGATATTTTCGTTTCGTTGTGTCTCGCATTGCGACGAGGATAAAAACGCGCATACTTTCGGCTCGTTGGCGACGAGAATAAAGAAACGCATTTCGTTTTGCCCGAAGACACGAGGGGGTTATAATATCTGTCGATACCCTTCCAAGCGGGTATAGTCTGGAATGATATCATTGTGTCACATCCGTATTTGAGTATGCATTTGTTTCAATTACAGCATGGCTATGTTTAATGATTAATTCTATAATGTTTAAGACATTATATGATATTGTTATTCGTTTCCGTTATGTTTCGTTGGTTATCTGTGCAGTTATTTCCGTTATGATTCCGTTTTGTGAAATTTTGATTCCGTTAACTGCTCGGATTAAACCATATACGTGTGAAAGTTATTTTGGATATGAAAGTATATTATTTTTCGTCACATTATGAAAAATGATGTTTTTTGACTTTTTATCAAATGTTTATTATGCTTACTATAAAATGCTGCAACTTACCTTTACCTGTAATGTTGACATATTACAGATGGAGTTGAAGACTTAGATGATGCAGAGGGTATTTAGTATGCAATGAAAAGTTAATTATGTTGAGAGGTTATGTTTTATTTTGAGGACATGGAGTACTTTATTTTGATTTTAGTTGTTTTTTGGGATATTGAGACTTCAGTTGGGTTTAGTTATTTGATTTTATGATTTTGTTATTGTGGTTGTAGTGATCTGGTAGATCACAGGGCACAATTTTTAAGAGGAGACTCTTGCCCAAATTTTTCTAAGATAAAAGTCACAGGTAAAAATTATTAAGTCAAACATCCGATAAGAACTAAAACGTTTCCGCTAGACATAAGTTCATAAATTCAAAGTTATAACATGATTTTGGAATTGAGTGAAGCCTTGTGTTCAGGCAATTGAACACGGCGGTGCGACCCGACTGGGCGGGCCGTCACAGTTGGTATCAGAGCCTTAGTTTATAAGTTTGGATTAGACCTTAGTTTATAAGTTTGGATTAGACCTTTGTTAATTGTTTGGATTAGATCTTTGTTATATGTTTGGGATTAGACTTTTGGACTTAAGAATGAAGTTTTTTAGGTTTGACTATCTATCTTCCTTGTTTACGAATCTTACGATAAATTTCACTTTCATTTTAAGATTTCAAATGGGCTAGAGGAAGAACCAGTAGCAATCAGAGTGGTAGCCAAGAGCAGGACTCGAATCGCGACTCAGGAGATGGTCAAGATAGGAATGTTGAATCAAGGTCAAGATGGAGTCCCAAATATAAACGTGGGATCAATGAATGAGGTGGACATCACAAACATATGTCGCATCATAGATGCAGTGTTTACAACAAAATGTTGTTTCGGCACCACTACAAACCGGAACCACCGAGAAGGACTGAGTTGAGAGATTCCGGCCACTCCGACCACCGTACTTTGGAAACGAGACTGATCCAATGAAAGCTGAGGAATGGCTGACCAAGATTGAAGAATTACTAAAAGCTATAAACATTGCCGATGGAGAAAAAGTTACAGTGGTGACTCCATTTCTGGAAGGAAATGCAAAGCATTGGTGGACCTCAGTGGAAGTAAGTATGGAACGAAACTCCATTACCTGGACGATTTTTAGAGAGAAATTTCTGCAACAATATTTTCCTGATGCTGTCCGAATGGCTAAAGAAGATGAATTTTTGAGGCTGAGGCAAACTGAGAATATGACTGTGCTGGAATATTTGAGGAAGTTCCAAGAGCTGGGCAGATTCTGTCCTTTGTATTTGCAGTCTGAGAACAACAAGATTACAAGGTTTAGACAAGGTCTTCGCACTGGCATCAGGCTCAAGTAGCACCTCTCATGGATACCAAATTTGATATACTCATGGAGAGGGCATTGTTCGTGGAATCTGAACTGAGGAATCTAGAGACTCCTCAAAATCGAAAGAGAAAGCCTGAATTCAGAAACATAGATCAGAGACCCGCCAGCTCGCAGACAGATGATAGTTGAAACTAAGAAGAATGAAGTTGTACCAAGTGCAATCGGAGTCATACTGGAGAATGTTACTGGAACTCTGGAGGTTGCTTTAAATGTGGATCTAAAGATCATCGGATTAGAGATTGTCCCCAGTCTGAAACAAACCTCAGGAACAAATCAACCACGTGGACAACAACAGCACAATCCAACTAGATTGTATGCTCTCCGTGCTGAAGAGGATCATGAGTTGATCGGAGGTAAATTTAAATTCCTGAATCAAGATGTTTATGTGTTATTTGATTCTGGCGCCTCAAATTCTTTTATATCTGAATCTTGTGTGGAGAAACTTGATTTGCACTTCAGTCCACTGTTATATATTTAATGCAAGTATTGAGTCCATTAGGAAAGACAATCACAATTAAATATGTATGCAATGATGTAACACTGATTGTGGAAAGCGAAGAATTCAAAGCCAACCTGCTCATCATCAACATGAAAGAATTCGACATAATTCTTGGAATGGATTGGTTGAGTAGTGCAAAGGCTCGCATTGACTGTTACCGAAGGATCATAACCCTACAAACGAATTCGGGCAAAGAGATCTGTTATGAAGGCGTGAGCCTGCATGAACGATTTTGTGGCAATGTCTCTGAAGTGGAAGCAAAAATAAATAAGATTTGCACGGTGAAAGAATTCTCAGATGTTTTCCCAGAGGATTTGCCAGGACTGCCACCAATTCGAAGCACGGAATTTTCTATTGATATTATTCCGGGATCAGAACCGATATCCAAGGCACCTTACAGGATGGCACCCAGCAGAGCTAAAAGAATTGAAAGGACAATTAAAGGAACTGCAAGATAAAGGTTTCATAAGGCCTAGTGTGTCACCTTGGGGAGCACCGGTACTGTTTGTAAAGAAAAAGGACGGCAGCATGAGAATGTGCATTGATTACAGGGAGTTGAATCGAATCACTGTGAAGAATAAATATCCGCTACCAAGGATTGACGATTTGTTCGATCAATTACAAGGTGCACAAATATTCTCGAAGATTGATTTGAGACCTGTGTATCATCAACTCAGAATCAAAGAGCAGGATATTCATAAAATTGCATTTCGAACCAGATACGGACATTATGAATTCTTAGTGATGCCTTTCGGACTTACGAATGCACCTGCAGCATTTATGGCATTAATGAATCACGTATTCCGAGAATGGCTCGACAAATTCATCATAATATTCATTGATGATATATTGATTTATTCCAAATCAAAGGAAGAACATGAAGAACATTTGAAGATGACATTGGAGAGACTACGACAACATCAATTATTTGCAAAGTTCGAGAAATGTGACTTCTGGTTGGATTCTGTATCATTTCTTGGACACATCATTGATACTCAAGGAATCCGAGTTGACTCAGCAAAGATTCAAGCCATTACCAATTGGAAAGTTCCGACATCAGTAACAGAAATTCGAAGTTTTCTGGGATTGGCTGGATATTACCGAAAATTTGTGGAAGGATTTTCTCGAGTTGCATTACCCCTTACAAAGTTAACAAGAAAGGGAGTGAAGTTTGAATGGGATTCTAAGTGTCAGGCAAGTTTTGAGAAGTTGAAAGATCTACTTGTGACGGCACCTATTCTTACATTGCCAGATGGACATGAAGGATTTTGTATCTACAGTGATGCATCAAAAGAAGGGTTAGGTTGTGTGCTTATGCAAAATGGAAAAGTGATTGCATATGCTTCACGACAGTTGAAAGAACATGAAATAAGGTACCCTACTCATGATCTGGAACTGGCAGCAGTTGTTTTTTGCACTGAAATTATGGCGACACTATTTGTACGGAGCCACATGTGATATCCACACTGATCTCAAGAGCTTAAAGTATATTTTTACTCAAAAGGAGTTGAATATGAGACAGAGAAGGTGGTTAGAGCTAATCAAGGATTATGATGTGAAATTGCACTATCATCCTGGAAAGAGTAATGCGGTAGCTGATGCATTAAGCAGGAAGAGTTATGGATCAATGCTATTGACTACGCAACAGAAACTCATTGATGATATGTCAAAGTTAAATCTGAATGTCGAATCAAGAGACGACCAAAATGGGACGACGATATTGTGTAATCTCATGGTACAATCTGATCTTATTCTCAGGATTAAAGAAGTACAATCAAAGGATCCTATGTGGCAGACTTTATCACAAAAGGCTCAATCAAACCAAGGTAGTTTTAGGATGCACGAAGATTGGGACATTGAGATTCAATGATAGACTATTCGTTCTAGCTGTATCAACTCTCAGGGGCGAAGTCTTACAAGATTCACATCAGACAGTATTGGCCATGCATCCAGGACAGAATAAAATGTATCAAGATATGAAGCAATTATTCTGGTGGCCAGGAATGAAGCAAGATGTCGTAAAGTTTGTGTCCAAGTGTTTAGTGTGTCAACAAGTGAAAGTTGGAAGACAAAGGCCAGCAGGAACACTGAGAAACTTGGATATACCAAACTGAAAATGGGAGCATATTACTATGGATTTTGTGACCGGATTACCCAAGACTACGACACAAAAGGATTCAGTTTGGGTTATTGTTGATCGACTTACTAAGTGTGCTCACTTTATACCGATGAAGAAGACTACATCAATGAATGATTTAGCACGGCTTTACATCGATCAATTGGTGTGTTTGCACGGGATACCAGTCAGCATTATATCTGATCGAGATGCTCGATTCACATCACAATTCTGGAATAGTTTACAATCTGTGTTGGGAACGAATTTGAAATACAGTACAGCTTTCCATCCACAGACAGATGGACAGTCTGAGAGAACGATTCAGATCCTCGAGGATTTACTTAGAACATGTATTTTGGATTTTCAAGGATAGTGGGATCGTCATCTGAAACTGGCAGAGTTTGTGTACAATAACAGTTATCAATCCAGTATTCAAATGGCACCATTCGAAGCTTTGTATGGAAAGAAATGTCGATCACCACAGTGTTGGTTTGATGTTGGAGAAAAGGTATTGGAAGGACCAGAGTTGATCAAACTCACGAATGAGAATGTGTCCATCATCAAACAGAGGTTACTTACAGCTCAGAGTCGACAGAAAAGTTGGGCTGATGTTCGTAGACGAGATTTAGAATTCCAACAAGGGGATAAGGTATACTTGAAAGTATCACCATTCAGAGGAGTAATGAGGTTTGGTAAGCATGGGAAGTTAAGTCCAAGATTCATAGGACCATATGAAATTCTGGAAAGAATAGGAACCTTGGCATATCGACTTGCTCTACCTCCGGAATTAGATCGAGTACATAATGTATTTCACGTCTCGATGCTCAGGAAATATGTACCAGATGAAAGACACGTGCTTAAGGCAACAGAGATTCAATTATCTAAGGAGTGCACATATTCAGAATATCCTGTCAAGATACTAGACCGTCATGAGAGGATTCTACGAACTAAGATGATTCCCTTTGTTAAGGTTCAATGGAGCAATCACTCACCTGATGAGGCAACGTGGGAAAAAGAAGATGAATTATATGCTAAGTATCCGGATATAAAGTCTGGAGCAAGTTTCGAGGACGAAACTTTTTAAAAGGTGGGGAGATTGTAAGTACCCGATTTTTTTTCTACATACATATAAATATAAGATAAAATAATAATAATAATAATAATACTAATAACAATAAAATATTTAATTAAATTAGTAATAAATATACCTGTGTACATAAAGAATTGGTGCCTAGACCCCTCGTTTCTTTTCCATCCATTAAACATACCATTTACTTCCCAATTTTCTAACTCCAAGTTCCTCC
The DNA here is from genome assembly GCA_907163345.1 of Haberlea rhodopensis. NCBI lineage: Eukaryota > Viridiplantae > Streptophyta > Magnoliopsida > Lamiales > Gesneriaceae > Haberlea > Haberlea rhodopensis. The sequence goes on from CAJQUN010001817.1 coordinate 13,676, forward strand.
ATTAATAAAAACCCATTCCTTTCCATCTTCCCCATCTCAGACTTATTAACCTAAATCCAAAAGCGCCACTATCCTCCACTGAACGCCGAAATCCACGATTTTAATTTGTTCGCCTTGAATCAATTACAGGATGCAAGCCAATCTTGTCTCTCAATCTATTTAGATCGCTGCCAAAACCATGGGAAAAGGTCTGAGAGGTTGAGTTGATCGAGCGAGAAGAATAATATAGGGTCAAAGGCTGGTATAACAATTTATCTTCCACCTTGCTTAGTAATGATTTATAGAGTAGGCCTTTTTGGTTCTGTTACAATATAATTTAGATTTCTAGAAATTAGTTGGTATGACTTATTTAAATATTCATGTCTCGTATCTACTTATTCTTCAAATTACATAAATATCTTAGTTTCAAAATTTAATCTTGCCATAAAAAAAAAATAGAGGAACCAAGCTCTTGTAAGTTGAAAGTTTGTTGTGAGGAACTCTAATACAAAAATGAGACAGTAAAAACTTTATGTGGCTTTTGATAATACTGATGATGGTTTGTCAAGGAATTAGTAAGTTTATTATAAAAAAATAAATATTTGTAGGCTTTGGTAATCTGAATAGTGAACCTAAGTTTGAAGAATATAAGAGTTAGGATTTTGTTAGGTTGTGTTAGAAACAAGTTAATTGAATATGATTTTAATATTGTTGAAATGGATAATAGGAAATCCTTGATATCTTGAAGATTTTGGGAGGTTTGTAGATTTATCGTTGATAGGAAGCTTTGAGGTACGTAAAGGAAGTTGCAATTTTCCGTAAATTATTTTAAGTATTTCGTATTGTTTATTTTTGAAATGATTTTCGGATAGTAAGCATGCAAGAATTATTTTGAAGGATGATTTTTGATAAGAAATGTATTTTGTTGAAAAATAGAATTTTGAATAACATTTTATTGTGTGTGAAAAACTATTTTGAAAGGCCATGTTTGTCTTGATTCGGTGAATACGATTTGAGGTTTGTGAACTGTGGATATTTTCGTTTCGTTGTGTCTCGCATTGCGACGAGGATAAAAACGCGCATACTTTCGGCTCGTTGGCGACGAGAATAAAGAAACGCATTTCGTTTTGCCCGAAGACAGAGGGGGTATAATATCTGTCGATACCCTTCCAGCGGGTATAGTCTGGAATGATATCATTGTGTCACATCCGTATTTGAGTATGCATTTGTTTCATTACAGCATAGCTATGTTTAATGATTAATTCTATAATGTTAAGACATTATATGATATTGTTATTCGTTTCCGTTATGTTTCGTTGGTTATCTGTGCAGTTATTTCCGTTATGATTCCGTTTTGTGAAATTTTGATTCCGTTAACTGCTCGGATTAAACCATATACGTGTGAAAGTTATTTTGGATATGATAGTATATTATTTTTCGTCACATTATGAAAAATGATGTTTTTGACTTTTTATCAAATGTTTATTATGCTTACTATAAAATGCTGCAACTTACCTTTACCTGTAATGTGACATATTACAGATGGAGTTGAAGACTTAGATGATGCAGAGGGTATTTAGTTATGCAATGAAAAGTTAATTATGTTGAGAGGTTATGTTTTATTTTGAGGACATGGAGTACTTTATTTTGATTTTAGTTGTTTTTGGGATATTGAGACTTCAGTTGGGTTTAGTTATTTTGATTTTATGATTTTGTTATTGTGGTTGTAGTGATCTGGTAGATCACAGGGCACAATTTTTTAAGAGGAGACTCTGCCCAAATTTTTCTAAGATAAAAGTCACGGGGAAAAATTATTAAGTCAAACATCCGATAAGAACTAAAACGTCATAAGTTCATAAATTCAAAGTGATAACAAGATTTTGGAATTGAGTGAAGCCTTGTGTTCAAGCAATTGAACACGGCGGGCGACCCGACTGGGCGGGCCGTCACAATAATTATCTTCCTAATATTGTATGTAGATGACATACTTCTCATTGGGAATGATATCCCTGCCTTACAATCTGTAAAGATTTGGCTAGGGAATTGCTTTTCTATAAAAGATTTAGGTGAAGCCACCTATGTATTAGGTATCAAGATCTATAGAGATAGATCAAAAAGATTGCTTGGCCTAAGTCAAAGTACATACATAGACAAAGTACTAAAACGGTTTAGTATGCAAGAATCAAAGAAAGGATTCGTGCCTATGACACATGGGATACATCTCTCAAAGGATCAGTGTCCTTCAACACCAGATGAGAGACAACGCATGAGTAAGATTCCATATGCGTCAGCTATTGGATCTATCATGTATGCCATTATATGTACTCGCCCCGATGTCTCGTATGCCCTGAGCATGACGAGCAGATATCAAGTTGATCCAGGTGAATGTCACTGGGTTGTTGTCAAGAATATCCTGAAGTAATTGAGAAGAACTAAGGATACATTCTTGATTTATGGAGGTGAGGAAGAGCTCAATGTAATAGGTTACACTGATGCAAGCTTCCAAACCGACAAAGATGATTTCCGATCGCAATCAGGATATGTGTTTTGCCTAAATGGAGGTGCTCTAAGCTGGAAGAGTTCAAAGCAAGAGACAGTAGCCGATTCTACAACTGAAGCTGAATACATTGCTGCCTCAGATCAGCAAAGGAAGCTGTTTGGATCAAGAAGTTCATTTCTGAACTTGGGGTGATGCCTAGCATACTATATCCGATTGAACTCTATTGTGACAACAATGGAGCCATCGCATTGACTAAGGAACGTAGATCTCACCAAAGATCCAAGCCCATACTTCGGCGCTTTCATTTCATTCGAGAAATCGTTGAAAGAGGAGATGTAAAAATATGCAAAGTACCAACTGATGATAATGTATCTGACCCACTGACGAAGCCACTATCACAGCAGAAGCATATCGTCATACTAGATCTCTAGGCATTAAGTATATGTCTGATTGGTCTTAGTGCGATTGGGAGATTTGTTGGGATATGCCCTAAGACAACTCATTAGATGATTGTTTATGTCATACAATGTATTATGATTTTGATAATGACAATTCATTATTATATATTATTCGAGTATATGTGTAACATGAATTAATATATAAGTTAATGTCCTTAGAATAATATCGTATTGTTCTTAAAGATTGTCCCTAGTCAAGTATTATCAAGAATCAGGATAATGATAATGCATTGAGACTAATATGTTTTGATTGATGAATTGTTCATAGATATGAGATATCAAATCAACACATGAGTACATGTTAGAGAACAATGTATTGGACAGACCCACAATGAGAATGCTACATGGATAATTATTTGAACGTCATAAGCAATTCTCATAGTGATAATAATATATGTAATCCTTACGACTTGAGATCACCAGAGATCCCAACATAAGGAGTCATGTATCTTGATATTGTCAAACGTTACCTGTAACAGGGTAAACTATAAAGACAATCATTGGATACATCACGAATTATGTAGAGGGATGTTGAGTGATCAAGAAAGGATTTGTCCATTCTATATAACATGAGAAGTGTTCGGGCCCTTGATCAAGTAAGACTAAAATGCATGGCCATGCTCGAATGAGTCGATATGTGATTTCGAGCTTATTCGTTTATTCTAGTTCTACTTGGGGATCAAGAAATAAAAGATTGAATATACGAGTATGACTATTCCATGACTCGTGTTCAATCTAAACACATTGGACAAAGGGATTAAGTTACATGGTTAATATTATCACAGTCCGTAGGTTATGCCGAGTCAATGACATTCTTGTAATTTGGGTTGCCTTGATGTGTTGCTAGATACCGCACATTGCTTTTGAAATAAAATTAGATTTTATGTCACTGCCAACATTGCAAGATCCTATCGGGTCGCACAAAAGATTAAATCGATAAAGGGAGATAAAATTAATTGGATGAATTAATTAATTAAGAAGAGTCTTAATTACAAATATTATATATATGGATTTAATTAATATATTGGGTATGAGCCAATAAGGCTTTTGGAAAGCCTTTTTAAATTAAATCTAATATATAATAATCTAATTAAAGTTTTGAGGATTAAGAGTTAATCATTTTTCAAACCTAATAGCCACCTCTAAATACCTCTCGGCCGCCGCCTCTTGCTCTCAACCTCACGCCGTCGCCGCCACCGTGAATAGGGAGTTGAACGGCCGTCGTTGCTCGGTTTTGAACCGTGAGTGTAGTTTTGGTTTAAGAACAAGTCTAGCAACTTGTTCTTGAACACCCTTCGATTTGATCGTGTGGATACCGTAGAGACGAATGTGCAAATCTTTGTTCGTGACTCGTGGTATTACAACGAGGATTCTGCTACAAACACGCTACAAGGGTATGATTCTTATCAATCTCGATATGATTACTTTGTATAGGTCCTTGGTAGGAATCCAAATTTTATTTTCCGCTGCGTTTGCTTGATCGGATTCCTAACAGAAACTTGGCGGGGAAGCAATCATGTCGTCCAACTACATTCTAAACAAAATACCACACAAAAGTAAGGATGAAACTCCTTATGAGTTATGGAAAGGTCTTAAACCTTCCTACAAATAATTGAAAGTGTGGGGGTGCTTGGCTAAGGTAGAAGTACCAAAACAAAGCAAGTGAAAATTGGGCCTAAAACATAGATTGTATGTTTATTGGTTATGCTAATAATAGTAGTGCATATCGATTTTTAGTACATAAATCTGAAGTAAGTGATGTGCATGAAGGTACAATTATGGAATCAAGAAATGTGGTATTTTTTGAAGAATTATTTCCCTACAAAACTAACAAGGAAACGAGCCCTAATAAAATGGTGTATGAAGATGCTAACCATGACTCTATTGAGGAAGTAGAACCACGACGTAGCAAGAGAACCAAAGTGCCTAAGAATTATGGTCCTGACTTCATGACATATATGTTGGACCAAGACCGGTTAGTGACGCATTATCTAGCCCTGGTGCTCATATGTTGAAAGTGGCTATTAATAACGAAATAGAATCAATAATGCAAAATCACGCGTGGGAATTGGTAGACCTTCCAACTAGAAGTAAACCATTAGAATGCAAATGGATTCTTAAATGAAATATAAGTCCGATGGTTCAATTGATAAGTACAAGACAAGACTCGTGGCAAAGGGATATAGACAAAAAGAAGGCATTGATTACTTTGATACATATTCACCAGTCACGAGAATAACGTCCATTAGAGTGATCATTGATATCGCTGCTCTAAACAATTTAGAGAAACATCAAATTGATGTAAAAACGGCATTCCTCAATGGGGAACTTGAGGAGGAAATTTATATGAAACAACCGAGGGGTTTGTGATTCCCGGACAAGAGAAATGTGTGTAGACTCATTAAGTCATTGTATGGGCTTAAGCAAGCACCGAAACAATGGCATGAAAAATTTGACAAAACAATGTTGTCAAATGGTTTCAAATTAACGAGTGTGACAAATGCGTATATATGAAAAACACGTCTAAAGCATATGTAATAGTATGCTTGTACGTTGATGATATGCTCATAGTGGGGAGCAACTTATAAATCATCAACGCAACAAAGAAAATGTTAATAAAACATTTTGAAATGAAAGATATGGGTGAAGCTGATGTAATACTTGGAAATAAGATCTCCAAGAAATCCGAAGGACGAGTATAGTCGCAATCTCATTATGTTCAGAAAATTCTCGAGAAATTTCCCGTGAATGATACATCGTCTGTGAAAACACCTTACGACCCTAATCTACATTTGGTTAAAAACAAAGGAGACACTGTCATGCAATTAGAATACTCAAGGATAATTGGCAGTCTCATGTATCTCATGAACTGTACACGCCCTGATATTGCATATTCGGTTGGCAAACTAAGTAGATTCACGAGCAATCCAAACAATGACCATTGGAAGGCATTGACGAAGGTACTTAAATATTTAAGATACACCTTGAACTATGGATTGAACTATACAAGATATCCTGCTGTATTAGAATGATACATTGATGCAAATTGGATATCGGACACTCAAGACTCCAAGTCGACAAGTGGTATGTGTTTACCATTGGAGGGGCTGCAGTGTCTTGGAAATCTACCAAGCAAACTTGTATTGCTAGATCCGCTATGGAATCTGAATTCATAGCTTTGGATAAAACATGAGAAGAAGGAGGAAATTTCATGTTGGGAAAAACCTGTGCCTGCAATTAAAAAACATTGTGATAGCCAATTTGCTATAGGAAGGGCACATAGTAGCATGTATAATGGCAAGTCTAGACATATACATCGTAGACACAATACTATTAACAGTTGATCTCAAATGGCATTATGTCCATTGACTATGTTAAGTCAAAGGAAAATATTGCGGATCCGTTCACAAAAGGCTTGCCTAGAAATCAAATATATAGTTTATCGATGGGAACGAGATTAAAACCATATAATCAAAATCTTGTGGTGGGGGGCAACATCTAGGTTCAAAAGGGGCAACCAAACTACGAGATTGTATAAACACCTTGGATCTCCGACCCATTCCTATGATAAGAGGTATAGCCTGCAAAAGGGGTACGAGGATAGGCAAAATGCCTTTAATGATTCCTAAGACATATTAGAATATGTTGGAGTATATCGAGATACTCTTTTAGGAGATCACCTATGTAAGTGCGAAGTGTGGCCGCTTCAAAGAATGGAAAGCACTTATGAAACCAAGCGTGGTCCATGACCGGAATGGACACAACCGTAAGAAACCTATACAAATGTTAGAATTGTTATGGTGTGGGTTCAATATTCTTGGTTTACACCAACGACTAAATAGTTCAAGACTATTAGTTCACTATTAAGTCAAGTAAATCCGATTGAATACTTGTCACGCCCCGGACACAGGCCCGCGCAAGCGCGACTGCACAATGGGCTCCTATAGCAACTACTTCGTATCCATCCTCGCTCTACGAAAATGGTTAACCCAAGTTGCTATAATAGTCCATTGTAAGCCTTTATAAACCACTTTAAATTTTCATCCACAACCAATGTGGGACAAGGGTATTACAATCACCCATCCTTTAGAACACGACGTCCTCGTCGCGCCCTAACTCATCGATCCACCGGCACCGGGAATCTAGAGGTGGCTCCTACAGGTTCAAGAGGTGGCTCCCGTCATGTAGCACTTTGCCCCTCAGGTTCAAGAGGTGAATTGTAATACCCTTGTCCCACATTGGTTGTGGATGAAAATTTAAAGTGGTTTATAAAGGCTTACAATGGACTATTATAGAAACTTGGGTTAACCATTTTCGTAGAGCGAGGACGGATACGAAGTAGTTGCTATAGGAGCCCATTGTGCAGTCGCGCTTGCACGGCCTGGGTCCGGGGCGTGACAATACTACTGTGGAAGATTTAAAGCCGCAAGCTATCTCTCCAGATGCCATAATAGTTCGTCAAAGCACTCAAATTGCATACATGCATTAATTAAATTCATGTGGTGGATTGTTGGAATTTTTGAAGTAAATTAAAGGAAAAGGAAAAAAAGATAGGCGCTCGTTCGATTAAGCACAAGGCCTAGATCAATCGAGCAAGGCAGCAAAATTCTTGTTGATGGAAACAGGTGCTCGATTGATCGAGCACAGGGCTCGATCAATCGAGCCCTGTGTCTGTTGCCAAGAATGGCGTGTTCATTTATGTTGGGATACGTTTTTTCTTGATATGGTGCATCCAATTGGTGACTTTTGGACTCCTACCTGGTTTACTATATATAGGACATTCGCCACTAGTTTTATTAATTAGATTTCAAAATTTACATCAAACCAAAAGATTAAATTGAGATCATTTTGTTTGTTCATCAAATTTCTTCTTTTTGAGTGCTTTGAACCTTTGTGTTTTGATGACTTGTAATTTGATGTGCTCCTATTACAAGTGAGAGTCATTGTATCTTGGGAGACAAATTGCAATAGCAAATCGTTAGCACCAAGGCGGGGCAATATTGTCTTAAGGACGGAGATTACAAATCTCTTCTCGACATAAAATTTTGAAGTCATTGTTATTTTGTTATTAAATTCCTGACACATACTTTGACAGAGAAAACATACAACATAGAGTACGTACTTTTGCATGTCAGAGAAATAATAGAGTAAAATAATATGCTTGAGAAATGTTTGGTAATTAACCAAAAATTTAATTGAGTTTCTATGAAAAATTTGTAGTGTCTGTTGCAAGTGTAATAATTGTTTCTTGTTGGAGACAATCAAAGTATGACAATTGAGATGTTATACAGCTCAAGTATTAGAGTTGCATCAGCTATAGCTTTGGGTAAAGCAATCCATCAATAGTTTTTTAAATAATTATATTTTTGTAAAGAAACTTTCAACAATTAATTGTATAATATAAGATAGATATAACATGGGATTTGTGAAGGGATATGGTTAAAAAGACTACTTGAAGAACTAAAGCTAGAAGAACATCAAGCGATAGATCTCATGTGTGACAATCAGGCTGCCATCAGTATATCAAAGAATCCTGTCCATCACGATCGAAGTGGACCGACATTTCATTAGTGAAAAAATTGAAAAGGGAATAGTGGACATCAAATATGTTCCAACTCAATTACAAATTGCAGACATCCTGACTAAAGCCATTTTCAAGGCCCACTTTGAAGAACTAAGTCACAAACTGGGCATGATTAATCTTTATGATCCAGTTTGAGGGGGAGTGTTGAAGATTCTGATAAGATTAGTATAATATCTTCTTGTAATCTAGTAGTTAGGATTAGCTATTATGTTTTTTAAATTTTGAACTAGAGATAAGGTAGTAGATAAAAATAAAACATCTTTAAATACTTTGTAACTCTGATTTGAGAGGATTCAATAAAAGGAGAAACACTTCATTCTCAATCCCTAATTTCTCCTAAAACTACAGTTACTAACGTAATTAATTGTCCCAAAACCCATATTCACTGCTGAAACTTTTTCAAAAGAAATTTAACTGACTAAATGAGAAAAAAATACACAAGCAGGACCCACAGAAAATAACTAAAATTCAACAGAATTGTGTCTTTGACATATTGGTTCTGTCGTCTCAGTTGAGACAATATCTAGTTGCTACTACTCCGTACTTGAATACCATAATACCAAGGTAAGCATGGCTATTTTTTTTATTTATATCCCAAAACATCCCACCGCATTATCACTTGCGCCTCTGGTATCGCAAATTAAGCATACAACAAGCAGTACTTGGTGAAATAATCAAAAGTGCCTTGGCAACATTTGCAATCAATGATACAGAAAAAGGGAGAGGTCAATTTCATGAAGTCTTTTAGTCAAACACAAATGCATAATAACATAAACCTAAACAATCTCCCATTAAATGGCAGAAAGAGAAAATCCCAAGCCAAACCGAATGGAAGATGAACAAAATACAAGTAATCTTCAGTTCACTACCTCTTTTCCAGCTTTAATTCCCAGTGTTCATCATCAAAGTGATATTATCCCCTTTCAACAAAATCCTCCCAAGTTGCTTCCTGCTCTTCTTCTTGATGCTGACCTCCTCTGCATCATCCAAAACCAAATTCATGTACTCGTCGAAACCAATGATGCGGCCCTCAATTCTCAGATCCTTCTGCTCGAAAAGCCATATCTGTATGCGAGCTTTGCTCTGAAGAAACCTGAAGATTAGGTTGATTGGTTGGGTCATAATTCGCTGGACCTTCGTGCTCGCCATGGCTGATACTGCTCCTGAGCTCCGCCGCAGATTATTTCGTCTCTCTCCCTTTTACGAATTCAAGCTTCAGAAACCCTAGCAACCTGGACGACTACTGAGTTTTATCCATATTTTGTGTTTTTTTTTTGTGTATTCTAAAATCGGGTTTGTGTTAGCGCGATTTTAGGTCATCAATCTAGCCGATTTCAACTTTATTTTAGTAAGGTTGATAAATTATTTTTGTATATTTTATAATAACTTACAGAAAACAATAATAAGCCTATTTAAAAAATGATTTGGATTGAGTTGGGTTCAGGTACGAAACCAGGATATTAAAGTCGGGTGAGCTAAAATTTAAATTCAAATAATTAACATTTTTATAATGAAAAATTCATTAATATTCGCTAAGATGCATGTCCATATAATATATCATATTTGATAATATATATATATATATCAAATACGTAAATGAATAAATTAAAAAATAAAAAATATATAAAGCATTGTAAAAACAATAAAACAAGAATAAAGATTTTATTCAAATTTGACTCATTCAACGGTAAATAAAAGAATATGTTATTGTGGATTTTGAGAAACACCACCAAACAATATACTTGCTTAATATATCTATGTTATCTCGATTCCATAATAAAATTTAATATTTCAATCATCTTTATAGATAATAGATAACTCTAAACAATCTATTAAATTCTTCGATTACAAAGTTTTATTTTTAGTCACGGTAAAAAATTGTTATGTACAATAACCTCAAATTTGAAAATAGTAGACAACGATAGAATACTTGATTACTAAAACGTTTTCAATAAACTATATTTTCTAAAAATAAAATGAGCATTGAAATCAAAAGTGAAATACGAAAAAAACTTAGAACAACAAGTGATTTTTATATATTATTGGAGGGCTTTTCCAAATTATTATTATTAAAATTTAATGGACTAATATTTAATAGGCTAGGTTTGATCAAATGTATAGAATAAATTTTTAATAAACCAATGATAATATTAAATTTTAGTGGGTAACAGTGTTCAAATTGTGAGAGTGAGTGAAAACTAGTAAAAAGTTATTTACTAGTTAAAGTTATTATCCCTCTGTCCACCTTCTAGCCAAAGCTCGCATACAGTGACAGATCATGTATATATGTGTGTGTATATAGAGCCGGTGCATACATTATTCTACAATTTACTTGTCAATTTCCATCGGGGTCGAGTTGGCAATTGACAATTGTTCCGCTTCTTGGTAATCTCGCTCTCTATTTTGAATTTGAGGACCCTTTTTGAAAATATTTTGATTTTCCATTGATTTTGTGTGCTATGTTTGTGGATTGTCATTGGCTCCGTGATCTTGTTTAAGGTTCTTCTCCGGCGTTGGAATAATTTGCTTTCTTGGAATATGCTAGATATGAGTATTTTTATGTCCATTATCATGTGTTGAATTCTTATTGTGTTCTTTATGCTTAACTATTAACACGTGCTGATGTGTGGATTGGTGTGAAAACCTTTGTTACGCTATCAAAGCTGTGGGCGAAGTTTCTGAGCTTTGGTCAAATGCATTTAAAGATTGTTTTGAGTAATTGTTAAAATGGAGATTGATGAATTGACAGTGAATGGGCAAAACTCCATTAACAGAAATTATGAACAAGAACTGAGATGTATTCGGGAAAACACTATTCCATTGATGATAGATAATTGAATACACCTACCTGAGGCATCCTATATATATACAGATCAAAGAATGAGAAATAACATGAAAATAATCTTCTAACAATACATAATTAGTCACGCATTGCATGCCAATTCTCAACTGATTTTCTCCTTCATTCCCACATGCACAGAAGGAATATTTCATCTCTGCTATGTTTTATCCTCTGTGACTCGGTTGCATCTTCCTTCTTGCTTGCATCCCTTTGACACTCCCCCTCAAGATGTGTATATATGTTCAAAATACTCATCTTGGACAACAAGGATATAAAAGATGGATTCCCTAATGCTTTAGTGAAAATATCCGCCAACTGTTGTTTGGAAGGGATATAGATCGTTTTGATTGTTCCAGCCAACACCTTATCTCTAATAAAGTGGCAATCCAACTCTATATGTTTTGTACGCTCATGAAACATTGGATTTTTTGTCAAATGCAATGCGGATTGATTATCACAAAATAACAATACTGGTTGCTTAATGTTTAAACCAAAATCTGTCAACAGATTCTGCACCCATACAATTTCTGAAGTTGTATGTGCAAGTGCTCTGTATTCTGCCTCTGTAGAGGATCTTGAGATGGTATTTTGCTTCTTTGACTTCCAGCTAATTAGTGAATTCCCAAGAAATATGCAAAAACCGGTGATTGATCTTCTTGTATCAGGACACGCTGCCCAGTCTGAATCACTAAATCCCTTGAGTTCTAATGATGAATCACATGGATAAAAGAGTCCTTGGCCGATAGAACCCTTCAAATATCGTAAAATTCTGAATGCTGCACACAAATGTTCTTTCCATGGCTTACTCATGAACTGGCTCAGAACATTAACAGCATAAGTGATATTAGGTCTAGTAATTGAAAGATAAATCAACCTTCCAATTAGCCGTCTGTAATATGAGACATCTTCCAAAAGATCTTTGGATAGACTGGAAAGCTTATGATTTTGTTCCATGGGAGTTGCAGATGTCTTGCATCCAAGTAAACCTGCATCTTCAAGGATCTCTAGAGTGTACTTTCTTTGCCAAACATGAATGTCCCTGACTTTGAATTGATTATGTAAATGTTGCTTTACTGAATTGATTAATTCAACATTGTTGCAAGCAATCAAGATATCATCGACGTAAACAAGAAGAATGATGAAACCTGAAGTATCTTGTCTGGTAAACAAAGAATAATCAGATTTGGATTGTTGAAAACCTATAGATAGTAAAGATCCTGTGAATTTGGAATTCCATTGACGTGATGCTTGCTTTAACCCATAAAGTGATTTGTGCAATTTACACACAAGTGTTGAATGATCTTGTTTCGAATAACACTCCCCCTTTGGCTGGAATCCCGGAGGAAGAGACATATAAATGTCTTCGGTGAGCTCGCCATGAAGAAAGGCATTATGGATGTCCAACTGGTGTAGATGCCAATTACGAACAGAAGCGAGGGCGAGTAGTAATCGGACAGTGGTGATTTTAGCCACGGGACTAAAAGTTTCTTGATAATCAAAACCTTCCCTTTGCGTGTACCCTTTAGCAACAAGACGAGCCTTGTGTTTATCTATAGAGCCATCGGATTTTAATTTGGTTTTAAAAACAAAACGACATCCTATCGCCTTTTTATCCGAAGGTAAAGGCATGACGGTCCATGTATCATTGGAAGCTAGAGCAGCAAGTTCAGAAGATATAGCATCTCTCCAGCGCTGGGATTTGGGATTTAACAGCTTCATCATATGATGTAGGTTCAGTGTGAACAGAGAGGGCAATTGTATAGGCTGCATGAGTAGATGAAAGATGTGAATATGACAGAAAGTTGTGAAGAGGATGAAAAGTGGATGAGGGAAGAGTGAGAGTGGTGGTGGTGAGTAAGTTGCAATGATAATCATGAAGGTAAGATGGAGGATGGCTAACACGAGTGGTGCGGCGAACTGGTGGTGTAATAGGAGGGGCATCAGTATCAATAATGAACTCAGGATCAGGTTGAAGAGTGGGATCAGAAATAGAATGTGAGTTAGAGGAGGAAATGGGAATGGAATTCAAGGGTGTGGCATAATTGGATGGGACAGTGGAATCGGATAAAGGTGGAGGAAGGGAAATGGGCAGGTTGAAGGAGACATCAGGTGGTGCGGAATGGGTAGCAAATGGGAAAATATTTTCAAAGAATATGACGTCTCTGGAAACATGACTTTTGTGAGTGTCGAAATCATAGACTTTGTAACCCTTGATGCCAGCAGGATAACCTAAGAAAACACATTTGTGAGCTCGAGGGTCTAATTTTGTGCGTTGGTTTTTAAGAGTGGACATATAACAAAGGGATCCAAAGACTTTCAAATGAGAATATGAAGGTGGCGAGCCATGTAGCTTTTCATGAGGAGTTTTATTCTGCAGGAGTGGAGTTGGAGTTTTATTGATTAAATAGGTAGAAGTGAGAATAGCATCACCCCAAAAATGTAAAGGAAGAGAAGCTTGGAATAAGAGTGCTCTAGTAACATTGAGAAGATGCTGATGTTTTCTTTCCACAATCCCATTTTGTTGAGGTGTGTAAATACAAGACTTTTGATGAATGATTCCATGAGAATGATAAAATTCAGACATTTGAAACTCAAGGCCATTATCTGTGCGTACTATTTTGACAGGAGAGGTGAATTGAGTGCGAACCATGTTAATGAAACTTTGTAGAATGGACCGTGTGTCAGATTTATATTTCATTAAGTAAGTCCAAGTCATGCGACTATAGTCATCAATTATGGTGAGGAAATATTGATGACCATTCAAAGATGGTTGTGAGTATGGTCCCCAAATATCGCAATGAATTAAATGAAAAATGCAAGGTGAGACAGTGTCACTGGAAGAAAAAGAAAGTCTCTTTTGTTTAGCTTTCTGACATACATCACAAGAAAGAGGAAAATCAGTACATGAAATATCAAAAGTAGAAGTTTGTACTAATTTCAATCTAGACTTTGATATATGACCCAGACAGAGATGCCATAATTGAAGGTCCTGATTCTGAGGATGAGTGACGTGTGAGGCGGAGTGAGTCAGCAAGGGAGGAGAGATGAGTGTTTGATCCTTAGGATTGAGAAGCAAATGATAGAGTCCATTGTGCGACTTAGCTAGTCCAATCATCATCCCAGAAGACAGGGCCTGTATATACCCAAGGTTATTGATAAAGACGAGGCAAAGAGATGGATTTTTGGTTAGTTGACTTACGGAAATTAGATTAAAAGTGAATGAAGGCACACATAGCACATTGGTGAGAACAAGGTGATTTGATAATTTGACAATGCCTTTGTGTGTGGCTCGAGTTTTGGTGCCATTAGGTAAATGAACATAAGTGTTAAGAAGAGTGATGTGAGAAGAAAATAAGTCAGGAGAACATATCATATGATCTGTAGCACCTGTGTCTAGTATCCATGAAGTTGCTGAGAAAGCTGAGGAGGATATACCTGCCATATTGGAGTGGTGAGTAGTGGGCGGAGTAGAGTCTGTAAGAGCTTGAGGGGTGCTGGAAGAAGGTGGAAGAGGAGTATGATGTTGCTGTGTAGCCCCAGAATTAAGGAGTGCCATTAGCCTCTGAAGTTACTCTGAAGTCACCATGGTCGATGTGTTGTCCGTAGCAGGGACCTGTTCTGGCACAAAAACAGTGTTGGCTAAAGGGCGAGATTTAAAACGAGCATTACCGGAAGAGCCAGGCTTAGATTTGGTAAACTTGAAATTGGCAGGGAAGCCAATTAGCCTGTAACAATTGTCGCGTGTATGATTGGGCTTGCCACAGTTATCACAGACAATCTCCTTTTTTCTGAAATGCAGCCATGGCAGACGATTCAAGAAGAGGAGTAAAGGAAGCCTTCACTTGGCGCTGACGTTCTTCTTGTAGAACCATGGCGAAAGTTTGATCCAGTGTGGGTGTGGGACTCATTAATAGGATTTGCCCCTTGATTCCTTCATAAGTTTCATGGAGACCCATTAAAAACTTGAAAACGTGATCTGAAGCTTGCACATCCCCAACAGATTTTAGTGCAGTACATGTGCAATGGCCACATGTGCAACAGGGCAGGGGCCGGAAATTGCGGAGCTCTTCCCATAGGGCAGTAAGACTAGTAAAATATTCATGAACAGACATAGAGCCTTGGATCAAAATATTGAGTTGTTGCTGGAGTTGAAAAATCCTAATATTATCTGGTTGAGAAAAACGGGTGTGCAATTTATCCCAAACTTCATATGCAGAGTTAATGTAAAGTATATTGGAGGCAATTTCCCGGGAGACAGAATTTAGAAGCCATGAGAGGAGAAGATTGTTACAGCGAAGCCAGGGAACGTATGAAGGATCACCAATGGTAGGGATAGAGATGCTACCATCTAAGAATCCCAATTTATTTTTGATTGAAACAGCCAATGTGAAAGCCCGATGCCAGGTGAGATAATTGGGGCCAATGAGGGGAGGTGTAATCACTCGGGTGAATGTAGAACGGTTGAGTAGGATCTTCATTGAGTGAGGCATATGTGCGACCACCAGAAGTATTGGAGATGGCAGAGTTGTTATCAGAAGTCATGGAGAAGGAAAAAAAAAATATTGATCAGGAACGAATATAAATCAAGCTTATGCGCTTGATTGGCGCTGATACCATGTTAAAATGGAGATTGATGAATTGACAGTGAATGGGCAAAACTCCATTAACAAAAATTATGAACAAGAACTGAGATGTATTCGGGAAAACACTATTCCATTGATGATAGATAATTGAATACACCTACATGAAGCATCCTATATATATACAGATCAAAGAATGAGAAATAACATGAAAATAATCTTCTAAAAATACATAATTAGTCACGCATTGCATGCCAATTCTCAACTGATTTTCTCTTTCATTCCCACATGCACAGAAGGAATATTTTCATCTCTGCTATGTTTTATCCTCTGTGACTCGGTTGCATCTTCCTTCTTGCTTGCATCCCTTTGACAGTAATTTCTAGTTGATTTTTTTTTTCTTTTTCCCCAAGTTAACTTTGCTTTTTTGACCAGAAAGCTTGTTTTTTTCTATGAATTTTAAACTAGAGACTGGATGTTGGTACTGTAGGTGCCTCTGATTTCTCGAAGTTGAGTACTGTTTGGTGTTTACAGATATTCTGGGGTTATAAAATTGGAATTTTGAATCTTCTAATATCGGCCATATGCTAGGTGATATCTATTGTCTCATGCTTTTTGTTCCCTTTTATGTCAGAAGTTCTTATATCTTGATGGTGTTCCAAAACTAGTGAAAGAGAAACATATTGAATTGGGAGAAATAATCGTTGAATATATTGAGAAGAAGGGCTTACGGGGAGGGGATCATGTTCTCTCTTCAGAGATGGAAGTGTTCATGGTCCCTGGTCGCTGCTATCAGTTCAGTTTTGGCATTAGTTTCAGTCATCCATCTGTTCCTCTACCCATTGGTCCCTTCTTTGGACTACATGAGCCTCAGACAAGTTCAGAGCACCTGTCTCCCACTAAATGGATCCATTGAGGAGGGCAAGAGCATGATACCAAATTATGTAAAAACAGATCTAAAAGAGGAAAATGCTCAGGGAAATGGATGGATAGAAGGAAGCAAAGACTATTCTAAACAAACTTTTCACCCGATTGTTGATTTAAATGTTCGATTTCCAGCTGATTGGCATGATGCTGTGATCTATAATGGTGCTCCATGGAAGGCAGAGGTCGGCAGATGGTTATCTGGCTGCAACTCAAACACCCATGCTGTTAATGTTGTCGAGGTAATGGATTCGAAAGTAACTTAGTATCACTATTGTTGAAAAGCCAAGAATGTATTATAGAATCAGAATTAAAATTGTAGAATATATTTTATTCCTAACAATTGTCATCATCATCAGGGCTTATTCTTTATGGCCCTTTGGAGCAGGTTGATGGACTTTGTTGTCACCGTATTTGTATTTGGCACAAATTACTTGTTAATATCTGCCACAACTTTATCCACTTAGAAATTTGACCCCATATAATCTGAAAGTAAAATAGAAGGAATAAATCGAGAGAGCATGTGCTCTCTTCTTCTTCTTCTTTTTATTAATCTTTCAACTTAATTGAATACAAAGAAAACTCCTTAATATATAGAGGAGAAAATAGTTCTACTATCTTAGAATACAATAATAGATGGACTTAAATCTATAATTTAAATATAAGATAAGTCAATCTATAATCTAAGATCTACAAAACTCTTAGTATCCTTATCAATACTCCCCCTCAAGCTGGAGTGTATAGGTTATGCATTCCAAGCTTGTCAATGAATTTTTCCAACATGGGTCGAAACAGGCCTTTAGTAAGTATGTCTGCAGTCTGTTCTGATGTGGGAATGCAGACAATGCTGATTGTTCCTTCATCAATCTTTTCTTTGATGAAATGTCGATCTACCTCCACATGTTTGGTTCGATCATGATGTACTGGGTTGTGCGAGATGTCAATGGCAGCCTTGTTGTCACATAGTAGTTTTAGAGGTAGTGTTGTACTCAATTTCAGTTCTTCAAGCAACATCTTTAACCATAAGGCTTCACAAACACCATGAGCCACTTATCTTAATTCAGCTTCGGCACTACTTCTTGCTATCACTTGTTGCTTCTTGCTTTTCCAAGTTACTAAGTTTCCCCACACAAAAGAACAATACCCTGATGTTGACCTTCTATCACTTATTGAGCCTGTCCAATCAGCATCCGTGAAAATTTCAACATCTTTTGTATCTGTTTTTCGAAAGAATAGGCCTTTATCCGGAGACCCTTTTAAGTACTTCAAAATCCGATAAACTGCAATCATGTGTTCCTCCAATGGGGCATGCATGAACTGGCTTACACAACTCGCTGGGAAAGCTATATCTGTTATAGTGTGAGAAAGATAGATTAGTTTCCTTACTAGACGTTGATATCTTCCCTTATCAACGGGATTGTTGCTCATAGTTTCTCCTAACTTCACATTAGAATCCATCGGAGTATCAACTGGTTTGACCCAAGCATCCCTGTCTCCTTTAGAAGGTCTATTACATACTTTCGTTGAGAGACAGAAATTCCAGATTTGTTCCTCACCACTTCCATACCAAGGAAATACCTCAATTTACCCAAATCCTTCATTTCAAATTCAGCTGCAAGCCTCCCTTTCAACCTTTCTATTTCTTCTTGATCATCACCTGTGAGTATGATATCATCCACATAGACAATTAATAGGGTTTTTTTTTTCATTCTTATGTCTATAAAACAATGTATGGTCAGTATTGGCTTGATGATAGTCAAGTTTCATGACTGCTTTAGTAAATCTATCAAACCAAGCCCGTGGAGATTGTTTTAGCCCGTACAATGATTTCTTCAGTTTGCAGATCTTATCCCTCTTACTTTCTTCATCAAACCCTGGAGGTAATGCCATGTATACTTCCTCTTTGAGATCTCCATTTAAAAAAGCATTTTTCACATCCCTTTGATATAGAGCCCAATCAAGGTTTGTTGCTATTGACAATAATACCTTAACTGTATTAATCTTGGCAACCGGAGCAAAGGTTTCTTGGTAATCAATGCCGTAGGTTTGTGTATATCCCTTTGCTACTAACCTTGCTTTGTATCGATCAATTTGTCCATCAGATGTATACTTAACAGTGAAGACCCATTTGCAACCCACCGGGATCTTTTCCTTCGGTTTTTTTACAATCTCCCACGTTCCATTCATTTCAAGAGCTCTCATCTCTTCTAGGATATAGCCTTCTTCCAGTTCGGGTCACTCCAAGCCTCTTGTATTGTAGTAGGGATCTTAGTATTTGAGAGATTAGTCACCAAGGCTTGGATAGAAGATTATAAGTGTCCATAAGACATAAATTTGGCAAGAGAATGCTCTGTGCATGACCGAGTCCCTTTTCTCAATGCTATAGGGATGTCAAGATCTTCAAGGTTAGGTATATGAGATAAATCAGTATAAAGTTCAGTAGGTACCTCATTCGACGTGGAATTTGAGTCAGAAGATTGAGTGTCAAGTCCAATGGATGGTGTAGGTTCTGCTACCTTTTTGGAGGGATCTTTGCATGAGTAATGTAAAGGGAACGACTGTAATAAATCTCCCCCTGCCGGGGACTGTTCGAGAGGAGGAGACGGAGGATCCGGGAAGTAAGGTTGTGGCAGAGAGTCACAAGGTCGTGGCAGAGTAGAGGCTGGGCAAGGTGAGGGAAAACACTCCCCCTCAGGATGGACCATTATGTCTGGTTTTGGAAAGAAAGGATCTGATTCAAAGAACGTGACATCTCGAGAGATAAAGTATTTGTGCAGAGAGGGCGAGTAACATCGATACCCTTTTTGGGTGGATGAGTAACCCAAAAATATACATTTGTGTGACCGAGGATGTAATTTACTACGATTTTGATCATGGATATGGACGAATGCAGTGCAACCAAACACCCGAAGGTCTAGTGGAGAAAGACCGATATTCGGGAAACATGATGTAAACAATCAAGGGGGGACTAAAATTTCTGAACTCGGGAAGGCATCCTGTTTATCAAATAGCATGCAGTGAGTAATGCATCCCCCCAAAAATGCTTGGGAACATGAGAGGTGAACATAAGAGAGCGTGCAACTTCAAGTAGATGTCTGTTTTTACGTTCTGAAATACCGTTTTGTTGTGGCGTGTTAACACAAGAACTTTGATGAATCCGTACGTAAAATTTTAATCGATGTATTAAATTGAGTTTTAATCATCGAATAAAAGTTTTGAAATACAATTCCAGCCTCTGATTTTTCTTTTAAAAGGTATACCCAACAAACACGAGTATGATCATCCGTAAAAGTAATGAACCACCTCTTATGAGAAGTAGTAAACAGACGGGAGGGACCCCAAATATCACTGTGAATTAAATTAAAAGGCGCAGACGAATGATAAGAAGATGGTGGTAAAAACACCCTTGTATGTTTTGATAATTAGCAAATTTCACATTGAAAAAAATCATTGTGTCTAAACATAGAAGGAAACCAACGTTTTAAATAAGCAAAGTTCGGATGACGTAATCTAAAATGAAGAAGCATAATCTGTTGCACGCGAGAAAGAGAAGGAGGAGCTGTTGGAGTATGGACAGCATGGCTCATAAAGGAATCATCCTGAAGGTAGTAGAGACCTGAAATCGCCTTAGCACTGCCAATCTTCTTCCTCGAATTCCGGTCTTGAAAAACACAAGAGGATGGTGTGAAGTAGACATAACAATCCAAATCCTTCGTCAACTTGTGGACCGACAACAAATTGCAAGCTAAAGTTGGCACATATAACACATCAAGGAGAATCAATAGAGTGAGGGAAATATTGCCACGACCAACAACCGTGGCATAAGAACCATTTGCAATTTTTACTCGGTGATTAGCCAACACTGGTAAAAAGGTAGTAAACATAGTCTTAGTGGAAGACATGTGATTGGAAGCTCCAGAGTCAATGATCCAATGCTCACCTGGCTGATGGAGAGCACTAAGGGCGACATTCACAGTACCTGTGGTAGCACCTATGGCGGAATTCTGACTGGTGGACGAAAGCAATTTTAGAAGCTGATCAAGTTGGGCTTTCGATATTGAAGTATCGGAGGATGAAGGCTGTTCCGAAGCAAGAGCAGCCTGCGGAGCCCTCCTGTCCTTCGGCTTAAACCTGTTTGGGACCCAATCGGCTGGCTTGCCATGAATTTTCCAGCATGTATCGGCAGTATGTCAAGGCCGCTTACAACGGTCACACCATGGTTTCCCATCCTTGGTGCGTGGAATAGAGGATTCAGCCTGAGTGTGAGTAATAAGGGCAGATGATTCAGGATTCTGTAAGGTGGGTGGAAGCATCACACGACGCCGATTCTCCTCCATGCGGATAATTGCAAACACCTCATCAATTGTAAGCAGCGGCGTTAACCCCAAAATACGCCCACGAGCCTCATCCAAATCTCTACTTAGACCCGCCAAGAAATCATACATGCGATCTTTAGCGATCAGATTCCGATAAAGAACAGTGTCAGCAGGGTCTTTCCAATCGCAAACCATAAACAAATCAAGTTCCTGCCAAGTCCGCCTGAGGGAACCAAAATAGTCAGTCACCGTGTTGTCACCTTGCTTCAAGTTGCGGGATTGGTTTCGCAATTCAAAACTTGTGAGGAATCAGCAAGGTCAGAGTATGCCAGGGAGACAACATCCCATATTTCTTTGGCCGTGGAGTGAAAGAGATATGTGGAACTTATGCTATCATCCATAGAATTGAGAAGCCAAGCCATTACCATGGAATTGTTGACGTCCCAAGGAGGAAACAACGGATCATTGGTTGGGGGTTGAGGAATAGACAAATCAAGGTAGCCGTATTTTCCTTTCCCGCGAATTACCAACTGGACGGACCTCGACCATTGAAGAAAGTTTCTGCCCGTCAATTTGTGGTTGGTAATTTGTAAAGGAGAGGAGTCAACATCGATTGAATTTGGAGGATTATGAGTAGGTTTATCGTCTGAAGAAGCCATGCGTGAGATATAGGAGAAGAAGAAATTTTATTCGACGTTTATATGAGAAACTGACATCGAAACAGTGGCTGGAAACAAACAGCGATCAAATTCTGTAAAACATTCGTCCATTTGCTGCGATAAAGAGGAACGACGTGTATGCGCAATTCACGATTATGCGGAAGCGATGAATGCGACGTTTATGTGGGAAAGTAGGCACAGGAGGAGCGATGAACTACGTTGGGGAAAAAAACGGGGGAAACACGAAATTGATGCGTGAAAATGGTAGTCGGGAGAAGCTCACAACTTCGCCGGAAAAAAAACAGAAAAAAAACGAAATTTTTCACAGATTTGTGCCTGGAAAAAAAATTTCGTATAAGATCTTATGGCTCTGATACCATGAAAGTAAAATAGAAGGAATAAATCGAGAGAATCTGTGCTCTCTTCTTCTTCTTTTTATTAATCTTTCAACTTAATTGAATTCAAAGAAAACTCCTCAATATATAGAGGAGAAAAGAGTTCTACTATCTTAGAATACAATAATAGATAGACTTAAATCTACAATTTAAATATAAGATAAGTCAATCTATAATCTAAGATCTACAGAACTCTTAGTATCCTTATCAATATAATCAAATTGATTTTACTCTTGAAAAAATTGATGGTTGTTGTAAATTCCACCTTTTTGAAGTTTACCTACTCGCATGTGTATATATATCTATGTATACCAGGAAATTGGTGGGAAGCATTGCAAAAATCAATGTAGTGGTCAAGGCATTTGTAATCATGAGTTGGGTGAATGCCGATGCTTTCATGGCTTCACTGGTATGTCCATTTACCTTATTTATGTTATTTCTCCTTTTTTTGAGGTACTTGATAATTTTTTTTATGCACACTTGATAATCTCTTTATGTTTTTATGGCCAAGTTAACCAAATGTTAATACTTGGACGAAACAGACCAAGTGTTAAGAGTTAAGTTGTTGGATGTGATACCTTACTCTTCACATTATGTTATGTACCTGCTTGAAATTTGCCTTTAAGTGAGTGATGACTATGATTACGAGACCATTTATTGCTTGGATTGGACTTTCTTAGGCTATAATAATCATCTTTTGACCAAACTTTAGTATAGCATACATATCAAACATGCCAAAACACATTAATTTGTCTGTGAATGCATACAGATAGGCATGTGGTGCTTAAATGAAAACAAGAATCTGAGTCCAGTTATATAATGTTAATGACTATAGTCAATTTCAAGAGATAAACTTTCCAAGTTAGTGCACCCTTCTATAATCATTTGTTTAAGATCTTTAAGCACAATAATTTATAATTATTATCCCCTCCTGTTAAGCTGTTACGTGTGAGAATATAAACAAGGTGGATTTTTATCAGTGCTTATTTAATATATATTTGATACAACAGGAACTGTTGGCACTTGAAGTTTTAGAACCATTCTAAGTTGAAGGTCAATATTTGAGTATGTTAACATTATAAGCATTATGAACTTGCATATATTACAATGCAGATAGGAGATATGTATTTAATGGTTATTGTTAACATTGTAACATGTCTGGTTACCCGTGGTTCGCTGAAAATTTCTTGTCTGATGTTTGGATGGCAGGGGAAGAATGTTCAGAAAGACAGCATTTAAAATGCAACCATCCTGCTTCCAAAGAGCAACCATATGGACATTGGGTTGTTTCTATTTGTCCGGCCCATTGTGATACAACAAGAGCCATGTGCTTTTGTGGAAACGGCACAAAATACCCAAATCGTCCTACTGCTGAGGCATGCGGATTCATAATAAAGTGAGCCGAACTAGACTCTTGATACACAAGGGCAGACCCAAAATAATTAAATTTTATATGTACTTTTTTAAAAATAATTCAAGTTATGCCCTGTTCTCCCACAGAAATTATTTAGTCATCACCCTTTTTAAATTCTTGGGTCTGGGCCCATACACACTGTATCTACTATTGCTCCATTGATATTGTCCGGATCATAGGTATATTGTATTTCCAGCATGCCTACTGAACCTGATGCTCCGCGTCTGATTGATTGGACAAATGCTGATCCAGATATTTTCACTACGAATGGAAGTATATCAGGCTGGTGCAATGTGGATCCTTCTGAAGCTTATGCTTCCAAAGTGAATTTCAAGCAGCAATGTCATTGCAAGTATGACGGCCTTTGGGGCCATTTTTGTGAGGTTCCTGTTCAGAGTGTGTGTATTAATCAATGCATGGGTCTTGGCAACTGCCATGGTGGCTTCTGTCAGGTAAAACATGTCATTACATTTTGATATTTCTGGTTGGTTCTAAAACCTTTTAATTGATTTTTTAACTTCGTGTTCTCAAGATTAGTAATCTTGGAATAGGTTATATTGAAATTGATTTTGGTAGAATATATTCAACAAAATTCCATACCAAATAGTCATAAAATCGTCACATTTGCAAATATGCCACTTCCACATTTAATAGATTTTGATATTTCTAATTGCTCTGACGACTTGGTTGCCTTTCGGATTTATCTTCTTATTGCTCTTAATATGGATGCAACTACATGCCCGCAGTGTAAAAACGGCTGGTATGGGATAGATTGTAGTATTCCATCTGTTTCATCATCCATTGCAGAGTGGCCAAAGTGGCTCCGGCCTGCGGAGATTAATGTTTCAGATAGCGCACGACCTATAACAAATCTTGCTCATCTCAATGCAGTAGTTCACAAGAGAAGGCCTCTTATTTATATTTATGATTTGCCTGCTGAGTTCGATAGCCTTCTCCTGGAGGTACGTAATCTCATCCTGGTTGTCTTTTTATTTATGGAGAAAACAATCATATTTAGTGTTGACCGCTTGAAAATGTAGGGACGGCATTTCAAGTTTCAGTGTGTAAACAGAATATATGATGACAGAAATGCTACCATATGGACAGAGCAACTATATGGCGCCCAGGTAGTAACAGCTATATCCGATTCAGTTTCATATTTTTGCTATCTTTATGGTTGAACTACATCATTTTAATACATTGTTGACAAGAAAATGAATTCTTAAATAATTACAAGAGGTCAGGTTGTCTGCCTTATATAGTGAGACATACCATGCAAATAGAAAATTAACGTGCTTACAACAAGATAAATTTATGTTTGTACATATCAAAATTATTTTCTACGAACTCCCTTAAGCCAGAGAATATAATAAATCATACCCATCTTCGAAGAAAAAGATGTGAATAGTGGCAGCAAATGCATCGTGGCCCCATAACCCATAGGTCTCATAATTGAAATCTATAATTGAATCTTACAAATATCTAGTACCCAAAGCCCTCAATTCACAGTAAAAGATAAATTTATGTTAAACATGGGAAAAGTATTTTCCAACGTACTTTTTTTTCACAGATGGCAATATATGAAAGTATACTAGCCAGCAGTTACAGGACATTAAATGGTGATGAAGCGGATTATTTCTTTGTTCCAGTGCTTGATTCATGTATTATAACTCGTGCCGATGATGCTCCCCACTTGAGCATGGAGGTAAAGATGGGATAATAATGTACTTGACTGTCTTATTCCTCGTGTACCTATAGAACCCATACATATGTTTTGCATCATTATATCTTTACCTATGAATGATAGTTGATAAATATGCTTTTATCTTCCTTTTTTTTTCAATTGCTATTCAGGATCATCATGGGTTGAGAAGCTCATTAACGCTAGATTTCTATAAGAAGGCTTATGAGCACATTATGACGCAATATCCTTATTGGAATCAATCATCGGGAAAAGATCACATATGGGTACGTTGTCCCTATTTGACGTAACGCTGGACTCTATTATAACAGCCTTATTGAGCTAATTAATGTATGTATGTGAAGACAGTTCTTTTCATGGGATGAAGGTGCTTGCTATGCTCCTAAAGAAATATGGAACAGCACGATGCTCGTTCACTGGGGCAACACAAATTCGAAGCACAACTATTCAACAACAGCATATTGGGCTGATAAATGGAATAGTATTTCTTCTGATAGACGGGGAAATCACTCGTGCTTTGACCCCGACAAAGATATTGTACTTCCTGCATGGAAAAGACCAGAGGAAGGGTCTATGTTTGGCAAACTCTGGGATAGGTGCACATCACTTTAAACCGTTCTATTCAATTTTTTTATTATCATTATTTTTAATATATGTTTGTAAAGATCATATGCATGACTTAACATCATTTCAGGCCTCGTGAGAACAGAAAAATCTTGTTCTACTTCAATGGAAATTTAGGGCCAGCTTATGAATATGGCAGACCCGAAGCTATGTAAGTTAAAATGATGTTAAGAGCATCATGGATGTTACCTCATGAATCAAATTCTTATGTCACTATACCTAACTAACATGGCTCTTATGGAGAGAGCATGATGTTCTAGACAACATTGACTTACAGACAAATCGAGTCGGCTCACAAGCATCTTGGGCCAGCTCAAATATTATTGATTCATATTTGAAATTATCGAATTCGAGTTGAGCTATGATTTACTAGGATATATTTTCAAGCCAAATTATTTTTTCGGGTAGCTTGCGACTAAGTTTTATTATATTTATTAATATTCTATAAATTTTCTTAAAAGTAAACGAGCTCTCATGCTCAAGCCATGATTCAAAAATTTGCTTTATAATAAAGTTTGAATTGAATGAATTGATCTCGAATTCCAGTTTGAATCGAACTTCTGCCCGAAGCAAATTGTTTTTAGTTTTGAACCAACTAAAAAATTCAGCTTGAAAACCCGAACATGAAAATATTGGCAATATAGTTCTCGATTCTGTTTGTTTAAGTTCCTAAAACAAACTCATGGTATCTGAAGAGTTGCTACAGTTTATTATAGGAAGACCTGAATGCTAAGATGGTAAAGTTTACAGGTATAGCATGGGAATAAGGCAAAAGGTGGCTAAAGAGTTTGGATCGAGCCCTAACAAAGAAGGAAAACTCGGGAATCAGCATGTAGAAGATGTGATCGTAACTCCAAGACGTTCAGATAATTACCATGAAGAATTGGCTAGTTCCGTCTTCTGCGGGGTTATGCCTGGAGATGGGTGGAGTGGGCGCATGGAAGATAGTGTTCTTCAAGGGTGCATTCCGGTGATCATTCAGGTATTATAACCTTGTGTATTTTGTTTCCGTCTCATACATCAAAATTCCGTATGTCTCAAAACTCGGGTTCTTATGGCTGGCAAAAGCATTTTCTTGCTTGTGCTTGATGAATTTTGATTGTAACTAGTATTTTTGTTCTCCTATGCCCCTTGAATGTCATATTTCCTTGGAATTTAATGCTTTCCTTGCAGTGGCTGACTCAGTACTTCCGACCATTGGTGGTGAGACTGATTGAGGAGGGGGATTCATGGATTTTCCGGGGGGTGGGGGGTGTGTGTGGGTGTTTGATGGGCGATTTTCCATCTCGGACCCCAGATCTGTCCTTGTTAGTTCCCCAAGTTAATTTAGATAGTTATGGCTTAAATATATGCCCATTTCTTTCAGGATGGAATCTACCTGCCATATGAGAATGTCCTCAACTATGAAAGCTTTGCAGTCCGTATTCGTGAAGATGAAATCCCAAATATGATAAATATTCTACGGGTAAATGTTACCTCCTTCAACTACTTGTAGTGTCTATTGTATTTGATAGCATAAAGATCCACATAAGTTGACTGATATTGGGCTACATTTTACCAGAGAATCAACGAGACAGAAATACAATTCAAATTGGCGAACGTGAAAAAGATTTGGCAGCGATTCTTGTATCGTGATTCTATCCTGCTAGAAGCTGAGAGGCAAAATGCCACACTTGGTCTTGTTGAAAAGTGGGCTCAAGTCTTCTCAGAACTTGGGGAAGACGATGTCTTCAGCACACTCATACAGGTAAACTGAGACATTGTTTTCTCGATACCTCTGTGATATCACAAAACTTGATTCCTATATGCATTGCCATGCGCTTTCAAGAATCGAAAATCTCTCTGAATTGCTATCAGGGTACACCTTTTATTCTGTTCGAGCCATTTAATTGATTATTTTTTATGGGGACTTCTCAAGTGATTTTAGGGGTGCCTGCTGGATCCACTCTTGATTGCTATTTGCCAATACATTGCATACAGTTGTCAACTTTATTTGTTTATGCTCGCAACGTGAGACTGAATGTTTTTATGTTCAGGTGTTGCATTACAAGTTACATAATGACCCTTGGAGACTACAGTTTCCTCCCTCGAAAAAGGACTTTGGTTTACCCAGAGAATGCTTGATTAGAACATAGCCGATGACCAAGAACTGCCAGTCTGCCATACACCAGAAAACTAATTTTATGAATTGGCGTTTCATGTTAGGACAGTGCCGAGGTAGAGGAACATTTCTTGTTACTCGACGGAGCTTCTTTGCA
The DNA here is from genome assembly GCA_907163345.1 of Haberlea rhodopensis. Taxonomy (NCBI): domain Eukaryota; kingdom Viridiplantae; phylum Streptophyta; class Magnoliopsida; order Lamiales; family Gesneriaceae; genus Haberlea; species Haberlea rhodopensis. The sequence continues at coordinate 41,911 of CAJQUN010001817.1, forward strand.
ACGCTTCTCAATTTTGCGAAGTCCACGAAACACCGGACAAGGCGTGACTCCAAAGATGGAGAAGGGAGTTTTATTTACTATTTTTTTCCCTTCATTTCATATACCTGAGGAATGACATGTTCATTTATTATACAGAAAACTCCAATTTACAAAGAAAAAGGGAAGCTAATACTTAGTAGTTAAAGAATGAATCACTGCTTTTACCAATTCCTGCGAATGGGCAATCAAACTATCGTTACAAGCCAAGGATAAAGTCTGGCCTCTGGGTGTTGTACTACTTGTGCATTTTTCTAATTTATATTCAATCTTATTGGCATGTGTCGTTTACAAATATAAATGAATCCTGACTATCTGTAATAATGCAGTTTGAAAATATATAAAACTTAAAATTTAAAATATTGATGACTGGGAAAAAAATGTTAATGATTGAATGAAATGAGGTCAGCGACACTCGTGGAATTGCTGATAGATATTTACCATACGTTTTGTAAATAAACAGTTTATACTCATTCACTTTTTCAATTCTCTCACCCAATCTCATGCTATGTGGCTGCCACCACATAGCAAGCTTTCCCGAATACGACATATCCTTAAGTGGCTAAAGACGTTAGAAGAAGAAAGTAGTTGTCAGCACATTGTATGTATATATTTTGCACATATTTATAAGTAAACCACCTATTTCAAAATACATGGTGTAAATGGCTAATTTGAAAATTACAAGGGTATATATGAATGTAAATTGTCTATTTAGAAAATCATGAAGATTGTTGCCAGCGCGAAAAAATGGAAAGATGATAGAAGAGGAGTATTGGAAATATATTAAAAATGAACAAGACACCATCATGTTGATATTCCATTATTAATGAATATAAAATAAACCGATTGAACAAATGAAAACTAAATTTATTTATAATTATAGTATTAATTTACTAATCTTCTTGATTATTGTCATATAGTAATAGAAAATGGATACCAGGAATTTGATATGTTCGGAAACATAAAAATTTTCATAAAAAATTAGTTAAAATAATTCAATTTAAAAAATAGAGCAAGAATAATTTATAATGGTATTGACGACACGGTTGAGAGATTATTAAAACACTAGGATACAGTTGGCTAGATCCTTAAGGGTAAGGGTGTAAACAAACTTAATCGAGCCAACTATGAAGAAAATTTTAAGGTTCGAAATCGGCTTGAAATAGTTATATTCGAGTTCGAGTGCAATTTGAAGTTTGAACGATTTTAAAAATTTGGCTCTAATTAGGCTCGAATCAAAGTTCGACTTCGAGTTTGGCCCTAAAAGATTCGAACATGTTGGCGTATGCTCAAAAATAAATACTCGAAAATCTTTCGAATATATTTATTTAATATATAATTATATTATATTAATAAAATATTAAAGTTCACGAACGACTCGGGAACTACCGAACAAAGTAATTTGGGCTCGAGTTTTCGTAAAAAGTTCGAACATGTTCGAGTTAGGCTCGAATTCGAGAATTTGAAATACGAATCGAAGATTTTTCAAGCTTGCTCGAAAAGTTCGTGAACACGTTCGATTCATTTATGCCCCTAGATAAAGGTAAGATAATTCATAAATTTTAATTACTCATCCTTCATTTATCTCTCATAATATTATATATCCTATTGTACCATATCTAAAGGGATAACTAAAATAAATTGTTGTTTTAATTGTAATCTATATTCGGGAAAAAATTCCCAAAAAAATTCATATATTGTAAAATTGTCAGTTTGTAATTGCCTAATTAATTGGTTGTGTTTCATGTCACCTACAGGTGTTTTTTATCATTCACGAAGACAACTCGACACAC
>CAJQUN010001818.1:0-43723 GCA_907163345.1 Haberlea rhodopensis
GGTCTTTTTTGTATCGCAAAGTTAAAACAGATAGGACCAAGCATGAATTAGCTCGGCCATGTTTAATAAATCACAACGTAAGGGCAAAAATAGATAGGGCAAAAATAGATAGGTCCAAGCATGGATTAGCTCGGTCACGTTTAGTAAATTACCACGTAATGGCAAAAAATAGATATGACCAAGCATGGATTAGCTTGTCCACGTTTAATAAATACCCAGTAATGATAAATTAAACATGTAGGACCAAGCATGACTTAGCTCGGTCATGTTTAATAAATTACCATGTAATGGTAAAGTTTAAACAGGTATGACCAAGCATGACTTAGCTCGGCCACGTTGATAAATTACCAGGTAATGGCAAAAAACAGATTGGACCAAGCATGGATTAGCTCAGCCACGTTTAATAAATTATCACGTAATGATAAAGTTTAAACAGGTAGGACCAAGCATGACTTAGCTCGGCCATGTTTAATAAATTACCATGTAACGGTAAGTTCAATCAGGTAAGACCGATGCATGAATTAGCCCGGCCATGTTTAATAAATTACCATGTAACGGTAAAGTTCAAACAGGTAGGACCGAGCATGAATTAGCCCAGTCACGTTTAATAAATTACCATGTAATGGCAAAGTTTAAACATGTAGGACCAAACATGATTAGCTCGGCCCTGTTTAATAAATTACCTTATAATGATAAAGTTTAAACAGGTAGGACCAAGCATGACTTAGCTCGACCTCGTTTAATAAATTACCACGTAATGATAAAGTTTAAACATGTAGGACCAAGCATGATTTAGCTTGTCCATGTTTAATAAATTACCATGTAATGGTAAAGTTTTAAACAGGTAGGACCAAGCATGAATTAGCCCGGCCACGTTTAATAAATTACCATGTAATGACAAAGTTTAAACAGGTAGGACCCTGCATGAATTAGCTCGGCCTCGTTTAATAAATACCATGTAATGGTAAAGTTTAAATAGGTAGGACCAAGCATGACTTAGCTCGGCCATGTTTAATTTATTAACATGTAATGGCAAAGTTTAAACAGGTAGGACCAAGCATGAATTAGCTCGGCCTCGTTTAATAAATTACCATGTAATGGCAAATTTTAAATAGGTAGGACCAAGCATGGATTAGCTTGGCCATGTTTAATAAATTACCATGTAATGACAAAGTTTAAACAGGTAGGACCAAGCATGAATTAGCTCGGCCACGTTCGGGTGACCCTTAAGCCTGGCGTAACCAGGGCTGAGGTGAGCTCGTCGTAAACGTGCTCCTGAGGTAGGGTGAAAACCCTTGCTCCTGGCGTAACCAGGGCTGAGGTGAGCTCGTCGTAAACGTGCTCCCGAGGTAGAGTGAAAATTGTAAGGCCTCGCTACCTTAAGTGCGGATTAAAGCATAAGGTGAGCTAAACATGCATAAACAAGAGTATAAGGTTCATGTTGATGCCTTGAGCTTAAGGATTTACAGTGCCAAAAATAAAATTCCAAAAAGGATTAATTACATTCCCACTTAATGAATGATAAGGCTATAGCTTTACACTACTCCTAGAGTAGAGACTATACAAAATAATCATGTCCTTTTATACCGATAGCACTCCTTACAAAGCTTACCGCATCAACCCGGTCCTTAGCCCTCTGTGCCAAAAGCTCCTACAGGAACAACCCCAAAACCATGAGCATATAATAAACCATATCCACCTCAACATGATTAAGATATATAAAAATGCATAACTGTAAATACAAATCACTTCCTGTATTTTATGCATTTAAAAGCTCCCTTTGGTCGTCCCTGTATCACATTCATACTCAACAGATTATAATACAATTAATAAATGTCATGACATGCATCCGTTCCATCAATACCGATAACCATTTTCCAGCCTTATTATATCAGTGGCATAATGTCCCTCGCGTTGACATGGCATCGGCATTAATACCCCTCGCTTCGACATATTAGCGGCATAATATCCCTCGCTAATATATGACAGCGACATGTACCATCGCTTCGACATATTAGCGGCAAATATTCTTCATCGCTATAATATGACAGCGGCAAGTATTCTATCATTACTTCGACATGATGGCACCTAACATTCTTCATCACTGGAATATAACCTCGACTTACAATAACATACACCAATGCATCCAATGTATACATGCAACCATAATGCATATTCCAACATATATGTGCAACCATAATGCATAATCTAAATTGTAAAAATACAATTTACCGCCCAATGCCCGTACGTCTCACTACGTACCTTTCTTCCAAAATGTGGAATGTTGTAAGACTTTATCTCCTGGGTTATGTTGCCACCCGGGAAGGCTCTACACAATCACACAATCCAATATTAGAGGCCAAATAATAGTCAAATACCAAAAATCCCATCAAAATAACAAAAACTCAAAATTTGGCATCTCGCTATCGATCGCCATCAAACCCCGATCGATCGCGAGATCCCGATGCCCTGCTCTTCAAAATTCTGTAATCAGCGATCGATCGCCTAGTCCAGGGCGATCGATCGCGAGACTCACCGATCGATCGCCCCAACTTGGCGATCGATCGCCAAACGCTTCTGCTCGGGTACTGGCTTCGCGCGATCGATCGACATTTTCTAGGCGATCGATCGCCGCGTCTTGTAAACACGAAAAACGCCATTTATACACATTTCATCCCCTCCAACCCATTTCTCTTCAAATACCAACCAACCATCAAAACCAAAACATCATAAACCATCCAAATAAACACCAATAGCAACAAAAATCCAAAACTCAACCAAAAACACCACATTACAAAATCAAACCCTTAATTAATCCCTAAAACACAAACCCATTTCAATACAAAACATATTAAAACCATACTATGAGTGATTCATACCACTTTAGGCTTCAATTCCTAGCAAGGAATCCAACAAATGCAAGCTTTTGAAATCTCCTCTTCTCTCCCTATCGAAAATCGATTTTGTGGGTTTGGGAAAGGTTTTGGAGTGTTGAAGATAGAGAGTGGTGGGGAAAGTGAGGGGAAAGTAAGTTTATTTAAACCATGTCCAAGTATTTAGCATGATGTATAAAATATCCCTACTTGATATTTTAAAACATTTACCAAAAATGCACCATAACCCCAATTAAAGATGCTTTCCAAAATAATTAACATCCACCTCAAATAACCGTGCCAAAACTCAATTTCCACAACATGCATCACATGCACCCTGAAATGTACTACCAGGTCATGCCCACCGCATAACTATACATTTCACCACCCTAATTAATTTAACACCGTATTAATCACATAAACAGAATTAATGACCCAATTGTACATAATTATTTCAGGGATATCACAATACTCCCCTACTTAGAAGATTTCGTCCTCAAAATCCGCATACCAATCCGAAACAAAACATAAATCACATACCAGAAAACAGTTCCGGGTAGTGCTGCACCATATGTCGCCATGTCTCCCACGTGGCCTCCTCGACACCCCTGCGATCCCACTGAACCTTGACCATCGGTATCACCTTGTTCCGAAGTTTGCGATCAGCTCTATCCAGAATCCTGAATGGCCGTTCCACATAGGACATATCAGAATCTAACTGAACCTCTGAAGGCTGCAACACATGTGATGGATTCGGCTCATACTTCCGCAACATAGACACATGGAACACGTCATGAATACCAGACAATGACGGGGGCAAAGCCAGACGGTAAGCCAGAGTACCAATGCGTTGTAAGATCTCAAACGGTCCAACATATCTCGGAGATAATTTCCCACGCATTCCAAATCGCACCACACCTCTGAAAGGTGAGATCTTCAAAAAGACTTTATCTCCCAACTGGAATTCTAATGGTCGCCGCCGTTTATTCGCATAGGCTGCTTGCCTATCCTAAGCTGCCTTCATTTTCTGCCGGATCACCTTTATATTCTCCTCCATCTCTCGAATCAACTCGGGTCCTCCGACCGATTTACAAGCCAAGCCATCCCAGTATAATGGTGACTTACAAAGTCGACCATAAAGGGCCTCAAAATGTGCCATCTGAATGCTCGCCTGATAGATATTGTTATACGAGAATTCTACCAAGGCCACCGAATCCTGCCATGAAGTATCAAACTCCAATACACAAGCCAGAAACATGTCCTCGAGCGTCTGTATAGTACGCTTGGTATGGCCGTCCGTTTGGGGATGATATGCCATGCTCAATCTCACTTTCGTTCCCAAAGCTGACTGAAGACCTTCCCAAAAGTGAGATGTAAACCGTGGATCTCGGTCAGACACAATAGAAATTGGAATCATGTGTAACCTCACCACGTCTCGAACATACAACTGAGCCATCCTCAAGTATGTGAATGTCATACTGTACGGAATAAAGTGAGCCACCTTCGTCAGTTTATCCACGATCATCAAATCGCATCAAACCCCGAAGCAGTCCTCGGCAAGTGGGTCACAAAGTCCATGGATATGTGTTCCCACTTTCATTCAGGTATCTCCAAGCTCTTCAGCTCACCTCCGAGCCTATGTCTCTCTGCCTTCACCTGTTGACAGATCAAACATCTCTTAACGAAAGTGATAACATCCCGTTTCATCCGCTTCCACCAGAATCTATCACATAAGTCCTTATACATCTTTCTCCCACCTTGGTGGATACTAAGTCTGCTGCTATGAGCTCGCTGTAAGATCCCTCGACGCAACTCCAACGTACTCGAAACTACCCAACGGTTATCAAGTCTCAAAGAACCGTCTTGAGCCACTCTGAACTTCGATGGCTATCCCAGACGTACCAATGCTAACCACCTCTGAATCTCATTGTCTGCCTTCTGAGCTCTCCTGATATTCTCAAAAATATCTGGATCTGCTAATAATGTTGATACATGTACCTGTGATGCAGATACATCGAAGTCATAGCCCAGATGACAGTAGGAAGTCATCATAGCCAATAAATGCATGATGTCCTCTGCAGTACACTTCACCTTCCGACTTAAGGCATCTGCTGTCAAGTTCGCGTTTCCGGGATGTTACTCTATTTCGCAATCATACTCCTTGAGCAAGTGGATCCATCTCATATGCCTCATATTCAACTCCGCCTAAGTAAATAGGAACTTCAGGCTCTTGTGGTCCATATAGATGGTAAACGACGTATCATATAAGCAGTGCCGCCAAATCTTCAAGGCAAAAATGATAGCCGCCAGTTCCAAGTCATGAATTGGATATCTAGTCTCATGCGGCTTCAGTTGTCTCGAAGCATAAGCTACCACATGCTTATCCCATATCAGCACACATCCAAGCCCTGTAGCGATGCATCAGTATACAGAACAAACCTCTTGTTCTCCGTAGGAATCACCAACACAGGTGCAGTCGTCAATCGGTGTTTTAACTCTTGAAAGCTCTGCTCACAAGCCTCAGACCAATAGAATGGTACCCCTTTCTGGGTCAATTGTGTCAACGACTTAGCAATCTTCGAAAATCCCTCGATAAAAAAGGTCGATAATACCCGGCCAAACCAAGAAAACTCCGAATCTTGGGTACAGAAGTAGGCGCAGACCATTCCATAACTGCCTCTACTTTCCTGGGATCCACTGATATCCCATCACTAGAGATGACATGCCCCAGAAACACCACCCTGTCCAACCATAATTCACACTTGCTGAGCTTGGCAAATAGCTGATTATCCCTGAGAATCTGGAGCACTGTCCGCAAATGTCTCACGTGCCCCTCCTCACTCCGAGAATAGATAAGTATGTCGTCAATGAACACAATGACGAACTGATCAAGATACGGTAGGAACACCCGATTCATCAGACTCATAAAGACAGCCAGGGCGTTCGTCACTCCGAACGGCATAACTAAGAACTCGTAGTGCCCATACCGAGTCCAAAACACGGTCTTCTGAACATCCTCCTCTCTGACCTGTATCTGATGATAACCCGACCACAGGTCAATCTTGGAGTAGAGTTTCGTACCCTGCAACTGAACAAACAGATCGTCAATCCATGGGAGAGGATATTTTTCCTTCACTGTCGCCTTATTCAATTGCTGGTAATCGATGCACAAACGCATCGAACCATCCTTCTTCTTTACGAATAGAAGCGATACACCCCAAGGTGATACGCTAGGGCGTATGTATCCTTTGTCGAGAAGTTCCTGCAACTGAACCTTCAGTTCTCTTAACTCCGCCGGTGCCATTCTATAAGGGGCACGAGAAATAGCGGACGGTACCAACTCAATTCCAAACTCGACCTCTCTACTCGGAGGAAAACATGGAATTTCCTCCGAAAACACATTGGCAAACTCCGCAACTACGGGTATATCCTCAATCCTCAATTCTTTCTCATTCTCGGCCATATCCACGGCATAAATAAGATAGCATGTATGTCCACGTTCCAATAATTCACGTTCCAATAACCTCGACATTTTAACAGCCGATATCAACAGAATCTTTGGACGAGAACCGTTCCCATAAAAAGTCCACTAAATCCCCTGATCAGATCGGAAATGAACAGTTCTCTAGCGACAATCCATCACTGCCTGATATATGTTAGTACATCGATGCCTACAATGCAATTGAAATCTGACATACCCAGAACAATCAAATCTGTCTTCAGTTCATTGCCCTCAAAATAAATGAGGCAAGCAGAAAGTAACCGGTCAGCAATTACACTCTTTCCAGTGGGTATCGAGACCAAAAGAGGCGTGGGTAACGGAGATGTACACATAAGATGTCTCTCCATGAAATTTGCAGACACGAAGGAGTGCGAGGCACCTGTATCTATCAAAATAAAAGCGGGGTACGTAAATAAAAGACATGTACCAGCAATCACTTCCTCTGTAGCAGCAACAACCTGCTCCTTAGTCAAAGCATAAACCTGCCCTTGAGATGGCCCCACTGCCTGACCCCCACCTGTCGAGGCATTACTTGCCTCTGATGTACTGTCCCACCAGTAAATCTCCCCTACCCTCCCTAAGGTCTATCTGTCCTTCACGGTTAGGACAATGCCGAGCAATGTGGCCCGTCTTGCCACATCTATAACATGCTGAACAGTCGTGCATCAAATGCGGTCCTCCACATAAATGACATTTTCCTTCTCCAACCCTACTTGCTTGAGTTTGTCCTCTATTGGTGGATACAGTGATCCTCTGGTCCCCCTGTCTTCGGCTATCCGTATGCTTCCCACTAAATCAGGAAGATGATGAAGTTCCATGAGATTTAAATGATTCCCCTCGAGGCCTCAGGTTATCATATATTGGCCTCTGTGGTGGAACTTGCGGGGGTACAACATCTGCATAAGTACCAACTCCAATCTCTGCTAACTCTGCTCTTGTAAGAGCATCATCAAAGGAGTTGGAAATGACTCTATCAAATAGCTCCGACCTCAAGCCCTTCAGAAAATGCCTCATATTGGCATGACCGTTTTGTAGCAATGTGAGGGACATACCTCAACAGTAATGAGTATTGTATAGCATAGTCCGAAATAGCCATGTTGCCCTGCTTCAAGTTTGAGAACTCATCCTCCTTCAGTTGTCTCTCCGCAGCAGAGAAGTATCGACTCAAAATCGAGTCCTGAACAAGCTCCAGTCTATCAATATCCCTTGGGCTCTCATATCCATCACGATCGTGTTCCACCACATGTAAGATTTCTTGGCCAACTGAAATTCTGCTAGCCTCAACCAGGCAGTCTTAGCACATGGCGCAGACACAAAGATATGCTCAATCCTCTCAAGCCATTCTTTCGCTTCCTCCCTAGACTCAGTCCCCTCAAACCGAGGTGGTTGGAAAGCTAGAAACTGTGTCAAAATTAACTCACCGGGCAATAATAGCTGTGCAATAGGTTCCATGCCCACAACCGATGGCGGTAGGGGATTAGTCTGTATAATACTAGGATTAGCACTCCCCACATCACCCACCTCCTCATTGAGGTGCTCAGTATTTCTGGCAGTCATGTTGTATACAGGGGTTAACAACAACACCAGAAACAATTCATGTATTACACCATTAGATAACATGAACAACAATATTCTAAGCATGTCAATATAACAAATATATACACAGATATGCACCACATGCATATACATGCTCATAAGTGAACACCTAGCCAACTTGTTGCTAAGTCTACCCTTCACTCATTCTTGGGTTCTCTAACCACTGCTCTGATACCACTAATGTAAGGCCTCGCAACCTTAAGTGCGGATTAAAAGCATAAGGAGAGCTAAACATGCATAAACAAGAGTATAAGGTTCATGTTGATGCCTTGAACATAAGGATTTATAGTGCCAAAAATAAATTCCAAAAAGGATTAATTACATTCCCACTTAATGAATGATAAGGCTATAGCTTTACACTACTCCTAGAGTAGAGACTATACAAAATAATCATGTCCTTCTATACCGATAGCACTCCTTACAAAGCTCACTGCATCAACCCGGTCCTTAGCCCTCCGTGCCAAAAGCTCCTACAAGAACAACCCCAAAACCATGAGCATATAATAAACCATATCCACATCAACATGATTAAGATATATAAAAATGCATAACTGTAAATACAAATCACTTCCTGTATTTTATGCATTTAAAAGCTCCCTTTGGTCGTCCCTGTATCACATTCATAATCAACGGATTATAATACCATTAATAAATGTCATGACATGCATCCGTTCCATCAATACCGATAACCATTTTCCAGTCTCATTGTATTAGTGGCATAATGCCCCTCGCGTTGACATGACATCGACATTAATACCCCTCGCTTCGACATATTAGCGGCATAATATCCCTCGCTAGAATATGACAGCGGCATGTACCATCGCTTTGACATATTAGCGGCAAATATTCTTCATCGCTATAATATGACAGCGACAAGTATTCTATCATCGCTTCGACACGAAGGCAGCAAACATTCTTCATCACTTGAATATAACCTCAACTTACATGCACCAATGCATCCAATGTATACATGCAACCATAATGCATATTCCAACATATACGTGCAACCATAATGCATAATCCAAATTGTAAAAATATAATTTACCGTCAGATGCCCGTACGTCTCACTACGTTCCTTTCTTCCAAAATGTGGAATGTTGTAAGATTTTATCTCCTGGGTTGTGTTGCCACCTTGGAAGGCTCTACACAATCACACAATCCAATATTAGAGGGAAAATAATAGTCAAATGCCAAAAGACCCATCAAAATAACCCAAAACTCAAAATTTGGCATCTCGCGATCGATCGCCATCAAGCCCCGATCGATCTCGAGATCCGCTGCCCTGCTCTTCAAAATTCTATAATCAGCAATCGATCACCTAGTCCAGAGCGATCGGTCACGAGACTCACCGATCGATCGCCCCAACTTGGCGATCGATCGCCAAACGCTTCAGCTCGGGTACTGGCTTCGCGCGATTGATCGCCATTTTCTGGGCGATCGATCGTTGCGTCCTGTAAACGCCATTTATACACATTTCATCCCCTCCAACCCATTTCTCTTCAAATACCAACCAACAATCAAAACCAAAACATCATAAACCATCCAAATAAACACCAATAGCAACAAAAATCCAAAACTCAACAAAAAACACCACATTACAAATCAAACCCTTATTAATCCCTAAAACACAAACCCATTTCAATACAAAATATATTAAAACCATACTAGGAGGGATTCATACCACTTTAGGCTTCAATTCCTAGCAAGGAATCCAACAAATGCAAGCTTTTGAAATCTCCTATTCTCTCTCTTGAAATCGATTTTTTGGGTTTGGGGAAAGGGTTTGGAGTGTTGAAGATAGAGAGTGGTCGGGAAAGTGAGGGGAAAGTAAGTTTATTTAAACCATGTCCAAGTATTTAGCATGATGTATAAAATATCCCTACTTGATTGTTAGTTCCGGATTTTAAAGATGACAAAATAAAATCAGAACGGATCGATGGAAATCAGTCTGACCAGATCGATTGCTCAAAGCAGATCAAGCTGATATGGTCTATCACAAAATCAGATCGGATCGATGAACATCAGCCTGATCAGATCGAAGACTCAGAACAGCTCAACTATTATCAGATCATAGCAGACAAAGTTAAATAAACTTTGCTCTTCAGTCCGAATCATTAACGGCTATTTATTGAAGCATTTAATATTGCAATTAATGCTGAAAAAGACCAAGGACTGAATATTACCATAAAAGGTAAGAAGACAAAGAAGAGCTTACCTGACAGTCGCCGAAAGCATGAACCAGAATGGCAAGTGCCCAAAAGATTAAGACTGCACCTTACTCAGAGTTTGAGCAGAGTCAAGAGTTGCACATAAAGGGAAATAATGTCGTTGGTACATGCAACTATATAAGAAGGCAACTATAGAGCTCAAGAGAGTGTCTGATCAATCGAAAAACGCAAAAGAAAACAAAACAGCATAAGCTTACAAGCTCAGACATTCTCGAGCCGAAAGTTATCATAAGCACAAGCATTATGTAATATTTGATCATTTCAGGATCATTGTGTGCATAGATCTTTTGTATTCTTTACTAAGATAAGAAGTGAGAATCAAATTGTAACTGTCAGACAGAGTGTGTCTGAACAGATTGAGAGACTAGGAGTTTCAGTCTGGTAGTGAGGTAAATCCAGTTGAATCGGGTTTGTACAACAGGATTGTATAAATCAAAGTCTTCTAGTGAAATCCTTCCTTAATTGGAAGAAGGGGAGACGTAGAAGGATTACACCACCTTCGAACTTCCAGAAACATATTCTGTCTTTTATCATTCTGCACTTATTATACCATTCAAGCCATCGAGCCATTCTTACTAGTCTAAGAACAGACCGTTCTGCACTAAAACATTCAGTGGTTTGTTCTGCATATAAGTTGATTAAGAAACAGATTTCTTTCACTAATCCGAAAGAAATCACGCAGGATTATTTTTAATAGGAGTGTTCATTCACCACCCCCCCCCCCCCCCCCAAACACTCCGGACCGATCCTAACAAGTGGTATCAGAGCAGGTCGTCTTAATCATCACAAAGACACTTGAGCTGATGTCATCATTTAACAAGATTCCTATGTTCTCAAAAGAAGACTATGATGATTGGAGAATCAGAATGCAAGCTCATCTGGCAGCACAGGATGACGATATGTGGTTCGTCATCACTGATGGACCAATGAAAATTCTGAAAGTCAATACAGCAGCCTCCATTACTGGTGGTGAACCCCAAATGGTCGAGAAGGATAGATCCCTCTGGACGAATGAAGAAGAAAAAAAGCAAATCTAGACAACGTTGCCAAAGACATCTTGTTCAAGACGTTGGACAAAAATATGTTCAGTAAAATCAAAATGTGCTCTACTGCTAAAGAAATTTGGGAGAAGATAGCACAGCTATGTGAAGGGAACGACCAGACTAAGGAAAACAAGCTGACTGTTGCTCTTCAAAGATTTGAGAGCATAAAAATGAAGATTGGAGAAACTCTAAACGAGTTTGATGAAAGAGTTACTGGCATTATCAACGAACTAAATGGTCTGGGCAAGGAATACTCTAACAGAGAGATTGCTCTGAAAGTAATGAGAGCTTTGCCAAAAGAATGGGATGTAAAGACCATTGCAATGAGGGAGTCTAAAGATCTGAACAAAGTTGAACTTCATGATCTGTTCCAAGATCTTAAGGCATATGAGTTCGAACTGATCACCAGAGGTGAAGCAGAGCCATTCATCTCTCAACCAAACAAAGCACTGGCTGTCATTCCAGACCAGACCACCCCCTCAACAGATCGATCTGTCGAACAGATAAGTAATGATGCTATGTCATTATTTATCAAAAAATTTGGTAATTCATGTCTAAGAATAAAAGGAATTTTAAACCTTCTCATCACTATAAATCGAGAAAAGACGATGTTGTTAATGATCAGGCTTGCTACAATTGTGGTAAGACCGGACACTTTATTGTAGATTGCACCAGACCGAAAAAAGAAGAACGAAAAGAAAAGCATCGTGATGACAAGAAAAAGAAGCATTACAAAGATTGTAAAAATCATCATGGGAAGTCCCAAAAGGTCTTAATAGCAGAGGAAGGAAACATCAAGTGGGCTCAGACTGACTCAGATTCAGAAAGCTCCGAATATTCATCCAGCGAAAGCGAAGAAGATATTCAATGTTTAATGGCAGACGAAGAAATGACTCAAACAGACGAGGTATTCGATCTTGACTCGAATGAATTCACACGTGAAGAGCTTATGTCCGCACTGCAAGACATGGCTAATGATTATAGAATTTTAGCTGAATCATTTGAGAAAACTAAAGCTAAAGCCAATGATCAAATAGATGAGCACATCAAAGCAAGCTGCTCTAAGCTAGATGAGTGCAATAATCTACAGATCGAGCTGAATAAGCTGAGAATCTCTTACGATCAGCTTCATGAAGAAAATAAGAGAATTAGCACACAAAATGCTAAGCTTTCTCATATCTTCAAAACATAGACAAAATCAAGAGCATCACTGGAAGAATTGCAAGAGGTACAAAGAAATGTCGGTGATGTCACCGGCATAGGCTTTGATATCAAAGACTGCACCAAAGATGAATCTGAACTGTTGCTGGTAAAGAATAAAATCAAACAAATGACATTTGTTAGATCCAGCACAGTATATGAAACTGAAGCGCCTACAATTCAAACAGGAGTCTCCTTCGGGGATCAAGGTTTAAGAAGAGGAATTGGGTACGTTAACCAAGCCAAAGAAAAGGCACCAGCAAGCTTTGTGTCTATCAGACCAAATCTAAAGGTGCAAGATCTAAGGCAAGGAAGACCATCCAACTACTTTAACTCAAAACCAGTTCAACGAAGATATAGATTACCTCATAAGAATCAAAGGTTTCCATATCGCACACACTATCACACACAACATCGAAACAAAACAGCTCACATCACACCAGACACACACAAGCCATTGAAGCTGATACAGGTGTGGGTTCCCAAAGGGCTAATCCGTTCTGGACCCAAATAGGATTGGGTACCAACAGTAATTATGTTTGATGACAGGTACCGAAGAATCTAGTATCAGACTGGTACTTAGACAGTGGGTGTTCTTGTCACATGACAGGAAACGTTGAGCTGCTGTCTGAAGTCACAGAATGTACTAGACCCAAGATCATTTTCGGGGATAACGCAAAGGGTAAGACTGTGGGCAAGGGTAAGATTGTCCATGGTAATATTACTATCAATGATGTACTATTAGTTGAAAATTTATGCTATAATCTGATCAGTATAAGTCAACTATGTGATAATGGTTATGCTGTAGAATTTCACAAACACACTTGCACTGTTAAATCGTCAGACGGTATGACCATGCTTGTAGGAATCAGAAATGGAAATACATATAAGATTAACTGGAATTTTGCTCAACCTGATAATCCTACTTGCTTCATCGTGAATAATGATAATAAACACTGGCTATGGCATAAACACTTGAATCATCTCAACTTTAAGACTATCTCTAGCCTGTGTAAACATGATTTAGTTGTCGGTCTGCCCAAGATCGATTTTGCTAAGGATAAGATCTGTGAAGCTTGCCAAATAGGCAAACAGATCAGATCATCCTTCAAAAACAAGAATGCCAAATCCTCCTCACGCTGCTTAGAACTATTACATATGGACTTGTTTGGTCATATACCAATAACAAGTTTAGGGGGAATGCGGTACACTCTTGTTGTTATTGATGATTACTCACGTTTTACATGGACTATATTTTTTATCAGTAAAGATCAGACCGGTCTGAAGTTGATCAAGCTGCTGAAACGCACTCAGAATGAGAAATCATCAAACATAGATAGGATTCGAAGTGACAAAGGCACTGAATTCTCAAATCATAATCTTGAATCCTTTCTAGAAGATCAAGGAATTAAGCATGAATTTTCAGCCTCTCGAACTCCTCAACAAAATGGAGTTGCAGAACAAAGGAACAGAACGCTTAAAGAGGCAGCAAGGACAATGCTTGCAGATTCCGGTATTTCCCAAAAGTTCTGGGCAGAAGCTGTAAATACTGCATGCTACACTCAAAATCGATCTATGATTAACAAGAAGTTGAATCTTACTCCATATGAAGTATGGACTGGTAACAGACCATCTATCTCTCACCTTCATGTATTTGGCTGCAAATGCTCCGTTCACAATAATGGCAAGAATCATCTTACTGCATTCGAAGCTAAGTCAGATAATGGAATATTTTTAGGATATTCATCCAATAGTAAAGCTTTCGCATCTTCAATAATCGCACTTTAACTGTAGAAGAATCAGTTCATGTAGTGTTTGATGAATCTTTATGTATTGAGGGTAACAAGGAATCAATTCAAAATAAGATGGAAAATATCCATCTCGAAGCTAACAGTGACGATGAGATTGTAGCTAACAGATCAAGAGATAATCCACTGGAGCCTGAAGTACCAGATAGACCGGATCAAGGCAATGAAGCTCCTCCAGATCGAGCCGATCCGGAGGCTCTAAACTCTAATGTTAAAGCAGATGCTGATAATGTTGCTACCACTCATCCTTATGGACCAGATAATCCGGAATCAAGCTATCGATGGACAAAGAGGCATCCACCTGATCTAGTAATTGGAAGTCCTTCTGCACCTATAAGAACCAGAGGATAGATGATGGATGAATTCACTCATGCCGCTTTTATATCTAATCTGGAACCCAAAAAGATTGATGAAGCTTTGACTGATTACAACTGGATTAAAGCCATGCAAGAAGAGCTCAATCAATTTGAACAAAATCAAGTATGGAGTCTAACCCCCAGGCCAAGTAATCTGCCTGTTATTGGAACCAGATGGGTTTTCAGAAACAAGCTAGACGCAGATGGAGTTGTGGTTAGAAACAAGGCCAGAATAGTGGCGCAAGGATTTCGACAAGAAGAAGGAATTGACTTCGATGAATTTTTTGCACCAGTCGCCAGACTTGAAGCAATCCAAATCTTTCTTGCTTATGCTGCTTTTAAAGACTTCAAAGTATATTAAATGGACGTTAAGAGCGCTTTTCTTAATGGTAAGCTTCAGGAGGAAGTCTACATTGAGCAACCTCCTAGATTTCAGAACCACTCATTTCCAGATCATGTATATATACTGAACAAAGCAGTATATGGACTGAAACAAGCTCCAAGAGCCTGGTATGACACTCTGTCTCAATTTCTGCTGGACCACGATTTTCAGATCGGCTCAGTGGATAAAACTCTATTTAAATTTATTAAGGGGGAACATACCTTATTAGTTCAAATTTATGTTGACGATATCATTTTTGGGTCAACTAACCCCAAATTATGCGAGAAATTCTCTAAGTTAATGCAGGGACAGTTTGAGATGAGTATGATGGGAGAATTATCATTCTTTCTGGGTCTCCAAGTCAAATAGCTCATCAATGGTATTTTTATCAATCAGACCAAGTATACCAAAGAGCTTCTCAAAAGATTCGGAATGGAAACTTGTTCAACTGCATCAACTCCAATGAGTCCTTCAATTAAGCTAGATAAAGACGAAGGTGGAACAGCAGTGGAAGTAACGATGTATCGAGGACTGATCGGATCGCTCTTGTATCTTACAGCGAGCCGGCCTGATATTATGTTCTCAGTCTGCATGTGCGCTAGATTTCAGTCAGATCCAAAGCAATCACACTTTATTGCTGCTAAGCGCATTCTTAAATACTTAAAAGGATCTCAGAACGTTGGTCTTTGGTACTCCAAAGATTCAAATTTCAGTTTAGTTGGATATTCAGACGCTGACTATGCTGGGTGCAAGATTGATCGCAAAAGCACCAGTGGAACATGTCAATTTCTAGGTGAAAGATTGATATCATGGTTTAGCAAGAAGCAAACATCAATCGCAACCTCTACTGCAGAGGCAGAATATCTTGCCGCTGGAAGCTGTTGCGCTCAAATGCTCTGGATTCAACATCAGCTCAGAGACTATGGCATTCAAGCTGTTGAATCTCCGATATTTTGTGACAACACCAGCGCAATTGCTATAACGTATAATCCAGTCTTGCACTCTCAAACAAAGCATATTGATATCAGACATCATTTTATTCGAGATCATGTTGGCAAAAAGGAAATTCGGATCGAGCATATTTCAACAGACCAGCAAGCAGCAGATATCTTCACCAAACCACTTCCTGAGGCTAAGTTTAATTATATTCGTCAAATTCTTGGTTTAATAGACTTATCTTGATATTTTAGAAGTATTCTTCTTTCTCTTTTAAAGATCATATACTGGCACAGATCGATATTACAATGATCAGAAAGACACATACCGGTCAGAACTTTCAGACCGATCTCTGTCAAAACTGATATTATTCCATGATCTGTCTGGTCACCCAATCTTTAATAAAGTAATTGTCTAAAACAGCCCGGACTGATTGCATTTTAACCGCCTTATCTCTCTATCATCCTGTCCGTTTATTTTGAATTACTTAAATCAGTCATCGAGATAAAGACACATGTCATCTCTCTCCTATTTAGCGGGCTGAACATTTTACTTTCATTTCACTTTTTACAAATTACTGATGTCTGTTTTCTAACTATCAAATATTTTCAATTTCTCTGTATTCTTCATTACACTCAAATGGCTACTATCACTCACAATTCTCTATCTGTTGAGTTCAATGAAATCTACAGGGCTGAAGATCCAGAAATGGTTTCCATATTCAAATCATTGGAATCTTCTGGATTAAGGAACTTTCTGGAATGCGGGACGGTGGTTTATGAGTCGGAGATCCAAGAGTTGTTTGCCAATGCTGTGTCTCAGAAGACGTTCATCTCCACCACCGTCAAGGGCAAATCATTTGACATTTCTCAGTCAACACTATCGAAGACCTTTGGTCTTCCCAACACCGGACTGACTGAGTTTGGCCACATTCCTCAGGCCACTATCACCGATCTTCAGGGGAAGGTATCCATTTTTGGCCACCGACTGCAGCCATCATTCAAGAAGAAGAAAATGCTCTTTCATTTCCAAGTTCTATGTGATATTGTTGGCAAGCCACTATTGGGCAAAGCCGGAAGCTATGACGCTGTCACTGCCGAGAAGTTCCGGGCCATGGCTGCTATTCACTCAGAACAAAAGATGAACTGGTCCGCGATCTTGTTTGGAGTTTTGCTTGAAACGGTTATCGCATCCAAACAGGCTGTATGATTTGCAGTTCCCCTCAGCAAGCTTTTGGAGACTTTGAACATCGAGCTGGGGAAGCCGTCTGCCTTGAGCCCCTTTAAAATTCTCAACCCCAAGGGATTGGCACTACTGAAGTCCAAAAGTGCTCCACCCACTTCTTCCGATCTGGTGGCTGTCAAAATTGAACAAGGAGAAGAACAGGCTGCTAGAAAAACTCGAGTCAAGTGCAAACTGACTATCCAGACTGACTCAGAGGAAACTCAGTCTGCTCCTTCATCTCCAGCCAAGCCTCCTTCAAAAAAGCCAAGAACCCAGATCACCAAGCCAATCAAAACCTTACCTCTTAAAACCCTACCTATTTTGTCCTCCACAAAAGCCACTCCTACACCCCAAGCTACAACTCAGCCTTCAACAGCTCCAACCACTCCTAAAGTCACTATCCGAGTGCCTTCTGCCCTCCCTGTAGTCAAAGGGATTGTCATCACAGAATTGGGAGATTACACTCAATCAGGGATCAAAACCTCGTCTCCCACCGGCAAAGGCAAGGCCATTCTCACCGAACCCCTCTCTTCCAAACCCACGTCAGCCGCTCAAACAGCCATCGACATGGAAGATGTTGAAGAAAAGGTAAAGGAGCTCATTGTGGTGTTTGATGAATATGTTGAATACAGAACGATCAACCACATTGATCTGTTCTTTGGCAAGCTGAGAAGACTCCAAAAGATGGAACAAGAAGTCCTTAAGGGGACAGAGACTGATGACATCAGAATTGCTGTGCATCGCAAAGATCTGTTCCAGGCTAACCACAGATTCAGACTGGCCAACTTGCTCATTGCAGCCAAGAAGGCAAATTTTGATGCCAACACACCGACTGCCAAAGATGATGGTGCTGTCATTGCTCAGCTGGAAATGGATGTTCATGCTCTTCACTTGGCAGTGCGTTTTCAACGACATAAGCTCAACATATCCACTCCAGTTTCCAGCCCGGATCAACCATCTGCGAGCAAGACCTTGGCCGAACCATTCATTGAGCCAATTCCTTCTGATTTAGCGGAGCAGACAGCGGAGCAGTAGCATCTCGCGATCGATCAGGACTAAGGGGCGATCGATCGCGAGATGACATTGTAGGGTAAATGTGATTTTTATTTGAGTTTTGATTCCGGATTATTATGAGGTGCCTAATATTGTGTTGTGTGGTTATGTAGAACCATCACAGGTGCCAGCACAGCCGAGGAGATAAAGTCGGTTGACTCCTCTATCTTTTGGAAAGGTACGTAAGCGACGTACGGCATCCCAACGGTAACATGTATTATGTGTTTATTTATTTAACACAAGGTAAAGCAAGATATGCATAAGATAGTGCATTATGATGTGATACATGTTGATATACATTGTTTTTGCATATGTATGTTGTGAAATATAAGAGGTGTATTTCACGAGTCAAGGTTATCTTAGTGAGGATTTTAATGCTTACGCTAATGTCCATAAGAAGCGAGGAAGAATTCCGCTTACGTGGATTCCATAAGAAGCGAGGAAGAATTCCGCTTACGTGGAAAAGTAAGAAGCATTGAAATACACTAATGATAAGGACTCAGGATTGAAGTGAGGATTTAAGAAGTAAAGATATGTCATGACATTTATTGATGAAACCATATGTTCATATAATGTGTTATTATGAGTTATGGTACAGGGACAATCAATGGGCGTTGTAAATGCTTGGAAATACAGGAAGTGCTTTGTATTTATGATTTGTGCATTTACGCTTTACATTCATATTATGTTGAATATGAATCACAGTATGCTCATGTATTGAGGGTTGTCTTTGTAGGTGCTTTTGACGATGGGAACCAGGGTCGGGGTTGATATGCTGAGCTGTAAGGAGTGCTACAGGATTAACATGTTAGAGAATCTTTTTGTATAGCTTCTACACGAAGTAGAGTAAGACTAGTGTAGTACCTTTTGTAGGAAAATGTGAATTTCCTTTTTGAACTTTTGGTACTGTAATCTCTTAAGCTCAGGATAATCAACACGACTTACTACTCTGATTCATATATATAAGTATGTTTAGTTCTCTTAATTGCACCTTAGTACCTTGTTGAGATAACGGGGTCTCACAAGTATCCACCCAGGAGGAAGGAAGATGTACAAGGACCTATGCAGTCAATTTTGGTGGAGACGCATGAAGCGTGATGTGATCACTTTTGTTAAAAGATGTTTGATCTGCCAGCAGGTAAAGGCAGAAAGGCAGAGGCCTGGTGGCGAGCTGAAGAGCTTGGAAGTACCTAAGTGGAAGTGGGAGCATATATCTATGGACTTCGTGACCCACTTGCCAAGAACGGCCTCTGGATTTGATGCCATCTGGGTGATCGTGGATAGGCTGACGAAGGTAGCTCATTTCATCCCTTACAGTATGACTTTCACGTATCTAAAGATGGCCCAATTATATGCACGGGATGTAGTGAGGTTGCATGGCGTTCCAGTCTCGATTGTGTTTGACAGAGACCCAAGGTTTACTTCTCATTTCTGGGAGGGTCTCCAGACAGCTTTGGGCACCGAGGTGAGACTGAGTACAGCTTATCACCCTCAGACAGACGGCCGAACAGAGCGTACCATACAGACGCTCGAAGATATGCTGAGGGCATGTGTTTTGGAGTTTGATACTCTGTGGCAAGATTCTATACCACTGGTAGAGTTCTCCTATAATAACAGCTATCAGGCGAGTATTCAAATGGCCCCTTTTGAAGCTCTTTACGGACGACGACCCCTGTATTGGGAGGACTTGACTAGTAAAGCGGTCGGAGGACCTGATATGATTAAGGAAATGGAAGAAAAAATTAAGTTGATATGCCAAAAGATGAAAGCGGCCCAGGATAGGAAAGCAGCCTATGCCAATAAGCGACGACGACCGCTAGAATTCAAAGTAGGAGACAAGGTCTTCTTGAAAATCTCACCCTTCAGGGGTGTAGTTCGTTTTGGTATGCGGGGGAAGTTATCCCCGAGGTATGTTGGGCCATATGAAGTATTGCAGCGTATCGGTACTTTGGCTTACCGTTTGGTTCTACCGCCGTCTTTATCTGGGATTAATGATGTTTTCCATGTCTCTATGTTACGGAAGTATGAGCCAGACCCGTCTCATGTATTACAGCCTACCGAAGTACAGTTAGATTCAGATGTATCCTACGTAGAACGACCGGTCAGAATTCTGGATCGTGAGGATCGCAGATTGCGAAGCAAAGTTATACCGATGGTCAAGGTTCATTGGGATCGTCGGGGTATCGAGGAGGCTACGTGGGAGACGGAACGGCATATGGTGCAGCACTACCCGGAACTATTTTCTGGTATGACTTATGTTTAGTTTCATTTTGGGTAAGTGCATGCGATTCGAGGATGAAATCTTATAAGTAGGGGAGTAATGTGATGCCCCGAAATTAATTATATGCAATTTGGGCATTAATTATGTTTATATGATGAATCATGTGCATAATCAATTTATGTGATGGGTAATGAAGTGTTAACATGATTTATTGTCAATTATGAGGAAAATATGAAGTTAGATGAAGTTTGTTGCATTTTTGTGAAATGCTTTTAAAATACCATGTTGGGGTATTTTATACATCATGTTAATTATTGGGTACAAGTTTAATTGATTTAACCCATATACCCCCCACTATACATTTTTCCCCTTTACTTTACCAATCACTTTTAAATCCCCAAAACCACTTCCCAACCCAAAAACCCTTTCCATTTTCGAAATTCTTCAAAGGAGGAAGAAGGAAGCTCCACAAAACCTTTGTTTTTGAGATCTTTGTTAAGATTTGGAGTCTTCAAGAGGTATGGAACCCTCCCTAAAGTTTTATGATGTTTGGTTTTGAAATGGGATGATTTTGAAGTATTTTAGGTGGGTTTGTTTTGGGTATGTGTTGTATGTGATCGGGGTATGGTTTTATGAGGTTTTTGTGATAATAAGTTTTTGGGATGTCTTTGGTTTAAGATGTATTGGTTTATTTAGTAGTTTTGTGCCAAGAAATGGAGTTTACACGAAAATATCGTAGCGACCGATCGATCGGTAGCAGGGCAACGATCGATCGGTGCAAGGGCGTAGCGAGGGGTGAAATTCCTTTACTTACCGATCGATCGGTAAAAGTGATCGATCGATCGGTGGATGGCTAACGATCGATCGGTAGCTTGGACCGATCGATCGCTGAAAGGCCGTAGCTTAAAATGAAATTATGAACAGTTACCGATCGATCGGTAAGTGTAACCGATCGATCGGTAGAGCGATTTTGCTGAAAATTATTTTCTTGGCATAATTGATGGAATTTTTGGATATTGGACTATATCTAGCTTCTAATATCGATTTGTATGGTTGTGTAGAACCATCCCAGGTACACACAACGTCAAGGAGATAAAATTCTCCAACTTCTCCACTTTTGGGAATTAAGGCACGTAAGAAACGTACGGGCATCGGACGGTAAACCATATTCCTACATATGATGTTTATGATGATGATTATGATAAGTAAGTTTATGATGATGATGTTTATGATGATGATTGTGATAAGTAAGTTTATGATGATGATGTTTACGATGATGATTATGATAAGTAAGTTTATGATGATGATGTTTATGATGATGATTATGATAAGTAAGTTTATGATGATGATGTTTATAATGATGATTGTGATAAGTAAGTTTATGATGATGATGTTTACGATGATGATTATGATAAGTAAGTTGATGATGATGATGTTTATGATGATGATTGTGATAAGTAAGTTTATGATGATGATGTTTACGATGATGATTATGATAAGTAAGTTTATGATGATGATGATTATGATAAGTAAGTTTATGTTGATGATGTTTATAATGATGATTGTGATAAGTAAGTTTATGATGATGATGTTTACGATGATTATTATGATAAGTAAGTTGATGATGATGATGATGTTTATGATGATGATTGTGATGAGTAAGGTTATGATAATGTTTATACGATGTTATTTAATGATACGATATATATGATATGGTAAGATGCCATATGATTGGGTAAGATGCCCATGTGGTAAGATGCCACCCGATGTATATGAATGGGTAAGATGCCCATGTGGTAAGATGCCACTCGATGTATATGATTGGGTAAGATGCCCATGTGGTAAGATGCCACACGATGTTCATGATATGGTAAGACGCCATACGATTGGGTAAGATGCCCATGTGGTAAGATGCCACACGATGTTTATGTTATGGTAAGATGCCATACAATGGGGTAAGATGCCCTTACACATGAATGAGAATCAGGGACAACAAAAAGAAGTTAAAGAACGACCAATGAATTTTACTTAACTAAGATGTTATGCGTTTACTGTTATGCCTTTTAATATGATGTTAAGTAAATACTTGTATGCTCACGATGCGTTGTCCCTGTAGGTACACTTTTGGACAGAAGGCTCAGGGTCGGGTTGAGACAGTGAGCTATGAGGAGCATGAAAGAAATTAGAATACATGATTTTTGAAATAGTCTCTACTCTAGGAGTAGTATAATTCTATCGCTTTAACGTTCATTTTGAGAATGTAATTAACTAAGTTTTGAAATTTCATTTTTGGCCTGTAATCTTAATAGCTCACGTAACAACCGGAACCCTAAGATGTTATGAATGCATGTTTTAGTCCATAATTTTTGTACAAGATGATGTTAAGGTAGGAAGACCCTACAGTAATGTCTGGCACTCCATATGTTATGTGCTAAGGGATCTGATTTTGTAGGAAAATCAGGAAATGTGACATGCTGTTTAAGGACATGGATGGTTGACAACAGACAGTGGGATATTGTGGTGATTTCAAGTGTTATTGAATATACAATGTGTTATTTTTAACGTCCTACTACGGGTATATCATCAGCGATGGATCATAATATTTGCCGCTGCCATGTCAAAGCGAGGTACATGCCGCTGTCATTGTCGAAGCGAGGGATATTATTGAGCCGCTGATATGATGTAGTAGGATTTGTGAACTGTTGTATTAACCTGGATGCAGGTACATGGAGCTAGTGGAAGTTCCGGTGGTTGTTATATTCGAGCGAGGGAGGTACTTGCCGCTGTCATATGAAGCGATGGTAATATGATATTTGCCGCTGTCATGTCGAAGCGATGTACATGCCGCTGTCATTGTCGAAGCGAGGGATATCATATGATGCCGCTATATGTCAAAGCGAGGGGTCCTAAAATTCCGTTGCTATAACAAGATCGGAACAACCACATTATCGATATTGATAGCGATGTCTCATTCGGCTATATTGGTTGGCGATGGTTCATGCCGCCAGGTATATTGATAGCGATGTCTCATTCCGTTATATTGGTTGGTGATGGTTCATGCCGCCAGGTATATTGATAGCGATGTCTCATTCCGCTATATTGGTTGGCGATGGTTCATGCCGCCAGGTATATTGATGGCGATGTCTCATTCCGCTATATTATGGGCGATGATTCATGCCGCCAGGTATATCGAGCGATGGTTCATGCCGCTATATTATAGGCGATGGTTATTCCGCCAGGTACGTGTATAGCGATGCCTCTTTCCGCTATGTTATTGGCGATGGCTCATGCCGCCAGACATGTGTTTAGCGATGGTGCATTCCGCTGATTCCATGGCTATGGTTCTTGCCGCCGATTATATATAGCGACGCCTCATTCCGCTATTCTGTTGATGATGAGTATATCAATTTGTGTATTGATATGAAATCATATTTTGTGGAATATTTATGTTGAGAGCAGGGACAATTTAAAGGATCAAGTGTGGATCAACTGTGTACAGTAAGTGTTATTACATCTTATTGTTTTAAGAATGTATATTCATTGTGATTATGGATATTATGTATGCCAGCGTTGGCGATGAGTATTATGTACGCCGTAGGGCGATGAAGATTGATGCATTGCTATTGTGTTAGCAATGAATATTTTAAATACCGCTATTGTGATTAGCGATGAATGCTGCTGTACCGCAATTGTGTTAGCAATGAGTATTGATGATGCTTTGATTGCAGGTGGCAATAGAAGTTGTGCTATGTACAGTTATGTTATTGCTCATTGGGTATATGTGATTTAGGCCCAAGAGGATATTGGATCGATCCAGGAGGACGAAGTATCGAGGTAAACCGTTTCAGTTGGTTGAACAATTGATATATGTTGATTCGAGTTATTTTGTTGATTTATATTGATTTTGAAATCATGTACATGTAGAAAAGTTGATAATGGAACTGAAGTGGAACGTAGATGTGTCATATTCATATTTTGTTGCGGTAATGAGGCAAGAAGGGGTGTAACATCTGTGATAACACTCTCATATCTACGGTGTGTAGTGATGAGATATTGAAAATAGATGTTAATCATTTTGTGATGATAATTATTGTTGTGAAAGCATGCTAGTTTTGTATGTGGTAGGATTAATAATTGATTAATCACCTATTATGTTGAATGGAATACAATCAGATAGACATGAGTTTAATGAGTGTGTCACAGGATGACATGAGTATGTCACGGGATGATGCGTGATTACTACGAATGTCGTGTGTGGACATGTTTTCATTGTGAACATTCATGATTAATGAATTATTATGTTTCGAGGATGAGTTAAAGATTGATATAAATTGCGTCATTGGGGCATGCAATTAATTCTTATGTTAAATTTCAATCACCCTATGAGATAATGTGATGTAACATGTTTGATTTATATGGATTGTGAATTATCTTGATTCATTGATATGGTCTATGAGAACCAATATAAAGATAAGGAAGAATTGAGAAAGAGATTGAAATGATATTGGTTTATGAAAACATGATTGTTTTGTATATTGTGAGATTAATGAACAGGTTATGAGATGATATGGAACGTCATGGGATGACATAAGATCGCTACGAACGTCCTGTGTGGACGTGTGATCATGGTGGACGTTGCAGGTCGACGTAGGAATTGATGTTTGATATGGAAACATTATGAATATCGAAATGCGCAAATGACAAGGTACGTGTTATGTCATGAGTATTTGAGAGATACTAACAAGTTTATTTCGTACTTGTCCTATGTCAAATAATAGTTGGGTGGTGTAATTTGGAAATGTTGATACTTAAGAGTATGTGAGTACTGTGATGAGCATAATAATATGTGCCATTGTGTATTGTAGATGATTCCATCTACACAGGTATGTCACGAACTATTCGATATTGATGTTGATGCCTTGTTTTAGAGGAGTATAATCGTGACATGAGAATATTGGTGTTAAGCCATTCATCCTGATTTGCTATTGATGATCTGTGACTGTTGGTGTGTATAATGTGGAGATATTTATGTGAGAATGACTAATGGGTTTCTAGTCATTACCTTGCACCAGATAATAGCCAGGAGATGATATATGAAGATTGATGTGTAAAGGCTCAAAAGTACTGTTACTTCATACGGACGATGGTGGTGATGTTGGTATAAGTTGCATACATTTGCAACGACACATGTATGAAGTTAATTAAGATAAATGTTGGTGTATGGTCATATATTCTTGAACATACATGAAAGCATGGATTGCATGATTTAACGAGATTATATGATGGGTACTGTGATGAAAGTATATGACGGAAATAAGATTTTGTGCAATGGAATTGTGTCGATGAAAGTACACAGGTAGTGAAACATGACAGAGAAGCTTGATGGTTAATCACTTCTTGCGATCGTTGGTGCAATGGGGCACATGAGTGAACCACGATGATTCCGATGACTGTCGCCCTACGGATGGTAAAGTCACTATCTTGAGCTATATACGGTACGTAAATTTTACAGTTGGCTTTTATGGTAAGCATGCTTTTAAATTTCGAGGGCGAAATTTTATATGTTGGGGAGAATTGTGATGTCCAGATTTATTAATAATCATTTATTGGATTAAAATGATTTGGATTTTATTGTTAATTAATTTTAGAATTAATTAATTAGAAGTGGAATTGACCAAGTGAAGGTCAACTGACAAGTTAATCGGATCATAAAATATTTTGAGATTGTAAAATATACTCCGATAATATTTTAGAGATAAGTTAATTAAAATGAAGAATTAATTTGCGTTCTAGGAGAGTATAAATCCCGATTGGTAATTGTAAATTTAATTTATCAGTGCACCGGTGACACTCCGATGTACATAACTGGATTGGAAATACATTTATATTAAAATGTTTCAGCCTATTTTCACACACTAAAAGTGTGTAAACGCACACACATCAGATCCGAACTCTCTTCCCTCTTTTCCTCTTCCCGTTCTCATCTGACCCTCGTCGCTAAAAGCCCTGCGTCGGCGGCCGTCGGACCTCCTTCCGGCGCGTCCGAACCACCATCGTCTTCGTCTCTTCTAGGCGCAACTTTCCATACCAAAAACCTGATGTTTCGTCGCGGGTTGCGTCCGGATCTTGCAAGGAAGCGCAGTGGTTCGAACTTTTGAATTCGTCCGATTTGGGGCTCGATTTTGGTGCGTTTTTTGGGCATTTTTTCAGACGGTTTTGGGACGGTTTTGTGCTGTTATTTGGTTTGAAATTCATGCTGTTCTTGATTCAATTCTTTGCTGTTGTGTGCTTTTAAAATGTTACTTGATTTGTGTTCGATTTTCTTCCAGTGCATGTTGGTTTGGCCTCGACTTTTTCCTGCTGTTCGATTCATGTAATACGTAGCTTCGAGTAATTGCGAGTGGGAAGAAAGTGTATCGATTTCTGTCCAATTCATTTCGAAAATCTTGCTAATTTGGATTCAAATGGTTGCTGCCATGGTTAGAGATTCCTATGGTATTGGCTTAAAAATAATGCTCATAAAGTGTTTGATATAATGTTTAAGTGGAGTTCAAGTATAACCAAAAGCTATACTAAATGTGGGAATAAATGGGTTAGATTCATGGTAGTGTAAGTTATGGCATGGAATAAGATTGTGGTGATGTGTATGCTTGAATGGGCATTATGAGTTTAGATTGAAATTCAATGCAGTTTAATTTGTTTAAGTTGAATTCAAACAAATAAATGACTTTATGTTGGGATTAAGAGAAGTAGATTTAAAAGGGTAGAATCTCGTATCTACATGGATCCTTTCTTTCATGTCTTGGTTTGAATCACCTCGGTGTGGGTTTGAATGTTTGGAACATATTAATTGGCTTAATTGGATTGTTTTAGTTAGACACTAGTTGGATGTTATTATGCATACACCCTTGCACTTCCTTTCCCTCTGTTGAACTGGTGTGTCTAGTGAACTGTTATGTGAGTTGGCGTGATCTTGCACGTATGGGTGTGTGTATCCTGCATCATGTGTGTGATGTAGCGGATGGTGGGAGATGATGGGGTTTTGCATTACCAATGATATATCATGATTAATGTGAGGATGTGTGCATCCAAAGTATTGATTATGATTTGATTCATAATATTGAGTTATTGATTTATGATATGGATATGAAAGTAAGAAATATATGATGGTTATGAATTGCTTTGATTTCGAGCTAATATTGGATTGATATTTGATATAGACTCTACAGGAGACTTCGGACGTTGATGATAGCTTGTTCATGTTGTCTACTATAAGGTACGTGGTGACGTACGAGCAGGTATACCTAGTATCTATACATTCATATACACTTGTATTTTGATTTTGATGTTCCAGGTTAAGTGTTTGACTTTAATAATTGAGTTAATATACGAAGTATGGTGGACACGTAGTGGTACGTGATCCGATTATACTAGTTGAGTATTGATGCCTTGGGCATGAGCAATATGAGAAAGTGTCGAGAATGAGATAGTGGGATAACCAGGTTTACATTGATGTTGAATTATTTATGTTGAGCATAAATAATACATTGTTGTTGTATTGAATTCATAGTGTTGTTGGGTATCATATTTTCAATGATAATACTGAACTTGACATTTTGAAGCTGCGTGAGTTTGAAACAGGAAAAGTGTGTGGAAGCTATACAAATTCGGAATTGTACAGGGAGTATATTTTATGAGTTTTGAATAATCTAAACTATTGCATTATGATTTTGTATATCGATTTGTGATTGAATTTTGAGTTGGAGTATGCTCACCCTGTGTGGGGACTGTTTCTGTTGAAACAGGTATGACAGGTACGATGCTGCCTTGGAGTGCTAGGCTCGAACCTTGTTGGATGATGCTTCCAGAAGCATAGTATGAGATTGAGCCGATATACGAGGTTGAGCTGTTGGTATATATATTAATTATACATCCGGATGAGTATCCGTTATTCGTTGCTCTTCTGTGAGCACTTGTATCTGTATATGGACTGTATAAGGGTGTTGAAACCCACTTTTGTTGTCTTATTAGTGTGGTGTCTTCCCTGGCTGGGAGTTATTTTGGTAATGTGTTTATTTTGGGATAGCTCAATTTATGGGGAGACTCTGCCCAAATTTTTATAAAAGTCCACAATATAAAGTGGTGTAATGCGGATGGTAATGTGCGAAATCTTTGAGTCTATTTGTTGGTAGAGATGATCATATAATGTTGAACATTATTTATGTCATGGGATTATGGGAAGCATGTAATGATTCTTTTTAAAGAATGAAAAGAAAATGAAAAATTTATACATATACGACGTCATAAATGAACTAAGGACGAGTTTAGGTGTTGGGGTCTTACATCATTGAATACCATTTCTCGAATGAAATTTTTTCAATTGTTTGAATATATTGCTCTTTATTGGGAATATTCTGAGAAACATAAATCTTTTCTTGGTTTTCATTAGAGTTTTCTCGTTCAAAAGATTGTATTTGACTAAGAATGGATATTTTGGTATCTACTTCTAAATCTTTTGCGTCAAGACTCGTTAATTTAAAATGAATATTTGAAATATGTTGTTTTATTTGATTATCTCTCTTTGGAGATCTGTAGAATTAATCTTTTTAATTGTAGACGAATGGCATTTATCAAACAGTTTGGAAATACTAAAAGGTTCATTAATTTTTTCAGAAGGTCCTTCTTCTGTAAGAATTAATGTTTTAAATCATTGTAAGTATTCTTTATGATATCAGGATTATTAATTTTATCTATTAATCTAATAAAAATTCTTGTTGATCTTTATTTTTTGTAATAACATTAACAGAAAAGGGGCAAATGTTATTCGCTTTCACTATCATTGGAGTTATTTATTATTTGATTTAAAAATTCAAAATCAGTATCTGAACTAGAATCCGATTCTGAGGTTGGAGATTTTGAATTTTCTTCATTAATAAGCAAGGATGATATTTTGTCTCTAAATTCTGAATCATCCTGAAATAATTCGTTAAATTTTGATTTTACAGGGCATGTATCTGCTTTATGGCCAAAGCGATGACATTTTCAGCATTGAATTTTACTAGTGTTACTACTGTGGGGATTATATTTTTTATAAGATTTTTCTTTCTTTTTGATGTAAATAATTCCTCTGGTTTTTCTTTTGAACTTCTATGAGGTTTCTAAAATATTTTCTTTATCGTTTGTCAGAAACAAGTTTTTTAACTTTATTTTTATAATATGTTGAAGGAGCAGGACTTTTTTGTATGCCAAATGCTTCACAGAAATTTACTAGTTCTTTTCTAGATGTATGTTTGTCTTTACCATATTTTGATTGAATATGTAACTCAGAGCATAATGTTAATGCTTCTCTTTTGATGAAGGCAAATAGTTTCTCAAAAGTTATTGAATCGAAATTAATCGGATCACTATCTGTTTCAGCTTTGAGTTTTTGAGTTATTCTTTCTCCGAATAACTTTGGAAGTCCAGCAATAAATCTTTCTTTCTAGAAAGCTTGATTGCAGTCTGTTCTTTTACGAACATTTGTAAGAAAATCGCCTTTATACCATCTATAATCAGATAGTGTTGGACATCGTAGGTAGTTGTGAGGAATTTAGTTCTTCTTTTGGATTACCAATCACAAGCATCAGTTTTTTGTTGAATTATGCCATATTCAGTTTCATATTCTGATTTATGGCTAATTATTAATTGTTTTTCTTCTAGAGTTAATTGATTATCCCACCAATTTTTAAGTTGTCTTGTTAATCCTGTAACAAGTAGACTTACATCATTTTCTTCTGTAATATTTTGAACTCTGTAGGCAGTTCTTGCCATACCCATTTCTTGTAAAGTATTGAGTATTTCATATTTAGATTTGACATCAATATTCCAGTGATGTATAGAATGTTCATCATATTTGGAAGTTTGGAATTGAGCTCGTTCTTCATATTGAATATCAGGAGGTGTAGGTCTTTTGTAATAATTTCTATTTGGACCAGATGAACGTAATTTGTTAATTTCACCTTTAAACTTTTCTTGAATTTCGTTAATGATATTTTCATTATCACTTTCTGAAATATCCCTTGATGTTTTATTATCAACACAATTAATTTTTGAATTACTAGTAGAGAGAATACTAGCTAATTTTGTATCTATTCTTTCAAGAATATCAGTATTTGGTAGTTTCATTTTATTTTCTATAGATATAGGAATGCTTCTTGGATTAAATGAGGTTTCCAAACATCAAAAGGGAACTTTAAATTTTTTGATTCATTCTCTGTTTGTAAATTGTGCATTTGATTAATTTGTGTAGCAATTGTATGTAAAATTTGGTTTGAGAAATTATTTTATTGATAATTTTTTATAACATCTTCTTGTGTGACATGATCTTTTCCTTCTTTGCCTCTTTTAAAAGGAGTTGCTACAATTTCGCCATCGGAAGTAGTTACTTTAATTTTTTGGAGTGGTGGATGGATAGAAGTAACAACAATGTTGTTTTCTAAAGTCCATTTTTGTAAAGGACTGTTTGGACATTTATTTGCTTTAGGGAATAGACATTTTCAATGTCTTTTGTAAAAGCATAGGCATATCAAGTAAAGGAATTTAGCTTTTTTCTTGATGATATCCATCATCCAAGCCTTTTATTTGTTCGATGACCTTTGGATCGAGTTCTTCGAACCATTGTCGTCGATTTGTATTGTCTGGATCATCGTAATCTTCACAAAGATATTGATGATTAACTTTAAAGTTTAAATATGTTTAATGTTTATTTGAGATAAAGTTGGGGAATTTGGTGGAGAATAGTTTGTACTAGAGGGTTGAAATTCTGGAATAGGTGCTTTAAAATTAATTTTGAATCAGTAAATCTAGAACTAGAATAATTTGAAACATATCTTCTTGAAGATTCTGGCTTGTCTATTATTGGTTAATTTGATCGTTCTTTATAAGAATTGAATCTTAAAGAATTCTACCATCAGTTTCTTCAATTATTTGAGATATTTCTCTTCTTATTATGTGATACCCCGAAATTATTGTATTAATCCCGGAGTGATTATGATCCCTAATGGATTTAATGGTGGTAATTATGAGATAATACGGTGTTGAGACCCCCGAGGATTTTAAATCCAGTATTGAGATTGTTGGATCCAAGGGTGGAGATTTATCCTCATTGAGGTGTTAAACTTTGGTTTTGTGTTGGCAGTGGGATCTGGAATCTGGGGAGCTTTGGATTGAGGTTGGTAATAAAAATAGTGAGTGAGAGATAAATGTTGAACACATATGATTTTTAATGAGTCATGGTGCGAGTATTTGAGACTCGAGTTTTTGGAGTCTTAGTACTATATATACCAAGTGGACTCGGTGTTCAACCATTCCCCACCTCATTTCTCTCCCTCTCTCCATGTTTCTCTCCCCTTCCCATTTTCCCCCCTTTCTTCTCCCATGGAAGAATCAAGCTAGGCTCGGGTTTGGGGCCAAATTTCTCGAAGATAATTGGGTAAGATCTTCCCCTCGCTTTTATCTTCGTATTGGTAGTCTTTTTATGTTATTTGGCCAATGATTGAGTTGGGTTTGAGTTTTTGATTTTTTAAAGATTTTTGGGTTGTTGTGTTTAAGGAGTATTTATGGTTCCTTGTTGAGGATTTGTAGTGTATTGGGTGTTGGGTTTGTAGATTTGGGAGTTTTTGCATGAAAAACGCCATTTTTGGCTGAAACAGGTCGGAGCGATCGATCGCTAGGGTCGGAGCGATCGATCGCCGCGTCGTTTGTAAAATTTTGAAGATGATGAATAGTGAAGCGATCGATCTCTTCAAAAGTAGTGATCGATCGCCTGGAGGCAGAAACAAAAATGCGTTGAGAAGTGATCGATCGCTTGGAAGGCAGCGTTCGATCGCCGATGCCTGATTTTTGAAAAATTATTTTGTGCTATGATTTTGGCGTATGCTTTGCCCGGGTCTGTTAAATGGTTAATCATCATGGTTGATGATGTACTTGGAGGTTGTAAACTTACTTGGGTATGTGTTTGTGGGCACGAATTTAATTGTGAGTTATTATCTGTGAATAGCGTATAATTCACTAGATCTTAGGACTAAGGCAAGGTTTGGTTCGGACTATGGAACTATAAGGCACGTATAACGTACGAGCATAGTTAAATATATTCTTGTCATTGTTAGATGAATAATATACTTGTTGCAATGAGTTGTTGCATATTGTGAATTATGATGTTGTCGCTGTTGAGAGAGTATTGGATTGTGATACCGCCGCTGTTGAGCGTGCGAGAGGTTAGAGTGCCACCGCTGTTGAGCGAGCGATGTGATACGATGTGATGAAACTATGAAATCATTAAATTGAGATATATGTAAATCTGTAAATCATTAGTGTAATGATTTAGCTATATTTGATTATGAAATTGGCGGTGTGAGAATGAGTTTAGTTAATCAATGTGATGATTAACTGATTTTGAATTTGATGATTTTGGTTATTGTGAGAACATGAACAGCATGGGAAATCTCATATGGTAACGGTACACACAGAGAGTGTCTTCTTACTTTACAGCATTTAAATTCTGTACATTATGAATTGTGAGATTGTTGATATGGAGATTGTGTTATTGGTATGCTCATCCCATGTTGGGGCTGTTTCTGCTGGAACAGGTAGAATGTGTACATCATTGGCTCTGGAGTTGAGTTCAAGCTGTTGATTGGAAATGCTCCTAGGGCTGAGTTACCAATGTTGGTATGGAGTAGTACTCTTTATACATTAGATACACATTCGCACATTCAATGCTCGCCTGCGAGCATTCTATTGTGTATATGGGTTGTATAAAGA
Source organism: Haberlea rhodopensis (assembly GCA_907163345.1). Taxonomy (NCBI): domain Eukaryota; kingdom Viridiplantae; phylum Streptophyta; class Magnoliopsida; order Lamiales; family Gesneriaceae; genus Haberlea; species Haberlea rhodopensis. The sequence continues at coordinate 33,224 of CAJQUN010001818.1, forward strand.
TCATGAGCTTTTCTCTTTCGTGTGTTGCATGCAATTGATTAAGGAAATTGCATAATGAATGGAGAACATGTTAGTGTGTTGTGAGGTGAATATTTTTGCAAATTGAGATGTATGGGAATTGAACATTAAGTGGATTAATGGCGAAAATTTTATAGATGGCATGTTGAGCTCATTGAAGCACGTACGAGAATTCCCTAATGTTATGAAAGTATGCACTAATAGAGATGAAAATTCACTAATGACGAGATTAGTTATTTGGTCGTTACATATTAAGTTTCGTGGTACTTGAGGAGTTTGAATAATAATTTCATTTGGGATAATGATTTCATCCATTTTAATCTTTTTGGAACAAAAACAGATGGACTGGCTTCTTCTACTTGAAGTAAAACAGTTTCATCGTTTATTGTTGTTTGTAGATTAAATTTTGGATTCAAGTGAGAGTTCATGACTCTAAAATAAACTCGATAAATAATAGCAAAAGTTAATTTTAATTGCAATTAAAACGGTTAATGAAAAACAACTGAAGTAAAGACTTACTTTGAATTTGATAACTGATCGTTGCAAAAACAGGAATATAGTGGAAATTTAGAGAGTGAATTGATTACAGAATCATCCCAGAAATTGGCATGATTTAAACGAAATCATGACATCTATTTATAGATACATATTTGAATTTACTTCTGAATTTCAACTAAATTTGAGTTACATTAGCATCTTTTTTTTGAAAGTGGCCGACAGTACTTTGGACTCTTTCTGTAGCCTTTTGTCTGTTACTTCTGAGTGGAGAAAGCATCTTGAATGAGAGCATTTGCTTTAGCATCTTCCTTTAAATTTGTCTTTTGAATTTTGTCTTCTTATGTGGGTCTTTGAAAAGCCAACTAGCTGTAATAATACCTCCAGCTATCCACATGAATTTTATTTTTGACTTATTTGAATAATTGAGAATAGATTCTCTTGTTTGCTACGTTTGGCGGAGTCCTTCGACGTAACTATTAGAAATCAATGGGATCTTAAGCAAATTGATCTTTGAGCGGATCATAATTTGATGTAGATTTTCTGAATTTGCTTTTGAAGAGGTTGACTTAGTAGTTTTTAAGTATTGAATATAATCTCTGGCTAATTCTGGACAGTCTTCCATTAATTGAAGTATTTTGATTTGTTGATCAGAGAGTCCTAACTGTTTGTCTGGTTGTTTAACTGCTTTGTACTGGTCTTTAAATGAGTTTGGAGTACTATTTCTTCTTTGGCTTTCCATTTAGCATTAAATGGATGAGTGGATTTAGTATTTGTTTCAGCTGGGTTCATTGGAGACCATTTAATTTTTCTCCTGTTTTGAGAAATTTGATGACTACTTCTTGGTTACAATACCAAGTTGAATAATTTTGCTACAATTTAATTTTGAATTCCCGAACAATGAAAATAGGATATGGTTTAGGATAATATTGTTGAAATTGATAATTCCAGCAAAAAATCCATGGGACTTTGAATTCTGAAAAAATATAAAATTTGTTTTTCGAAATCTTGTCCTGGTGCATTTTTGACATAACTTTGAAATGCCAGTTTGACCTCGGGGGGAAGGATCTCAACAGATGGACCGAATTTAATCCACCAGTCGCAAAACCATATTAGTTCAAATTTTACAAAATTTGAATGAAAGGTAAAAAACCAGGAGTTGTCAAACGGTCTTTTAAAAAATGTATAATACCAGGCCATTTTGTAATCTGGATAGGTATATCCTTTTGGGTTGAAAATTTTTGAAAAATTCTTGGGTGAGAATGGAAAAGTCCATTATTCTTGTTTACAAACCTTTTTAATGATACATTTGGAAAAGCTATTTTAGAGGGATCTTTTGGATCTTGAGTATGAACTAATTCTATTGATTTTGAATCTACTAAAATATATTCATAATATCTTTGAGTTTTTAATGAATATTCGGGATACCATTAGCATCCTTGAGGATAAAATCGTTGAATTATACCTCGTAGTGTATTGAAATCTGGAGCAATTGAAAATCTTGTCACTGTAAGGTGTTCTACTATTGGTTTAGTAAAATAGAGTGAATTTTGAGGTGGTCGTCGTGTAGAGCTTTCAGGCGTATTTTGGAGTAAGGAGGTTTGGGCCGCTTGAGTACAGGTTAAAGGGAGAAAGTATGCAAGTACAGAGAATTGATTTTGAGTGGTTTGAATTGCATAATCATCTGAGATTTGAATCTTGGACTTGTTCATCTGTAGAAAGTGAACCTTTTCCTTGTAAGAATTCTCTTGTTAAAAAATATGGGAGTGAATTGGATGATCATTTAATATATTCAATCTCAAAATCGAATACTGATAATATGGCTTGCCATCTGGCAAAATTTTGTTTTGAAACTATATTTTTTACATCTTTCTGTAAAATTTCTTTTACGGATTTGCAATATATTCTTAAAAGAAAAGATTTATTATAGAGATCATCTTGAAATTTTGAAATGCATAAAACTATGGCTAAAATTTCTTTTTTGCCCGTTGAATAATTCTTTTGTGACCCTAACCAAATGCCTGAATGAAACAGTATGATTTGTTATGTTGTATGAGGTGCAGATTTAGATGATTTCTGTAACAATTGTTTGAGGATACCCCCATACCCGGAATCAAATGCATCGGTTTTGACTATTAGATAGGCATTAGAGTTTGGAAGTCCTAAACAGGGTAATGACTTGACTTGAGTTTTTATTAACTGAACAATATGTGAATGTTCAGATGTTCATATCACAAGGTTTCTTTTGAAGTCGTTGATAAAGAGGTTTACAAATAATGCGAAGTTTGGGAAAGAAATCTGAGACATAATTAAGACATCCTAAGAACCTTTGAAGTCGAGTTTTATCTTTTATTTCGTCAGGGAATTTAGAAGCAAACTTGATGGCTCTTGAAATGGGTTTTATTGTGCCTTGGAAGGTATCGTGTCCTAAGAAACGAATTTTAGTTTGAAATAATTTTAATTTTGATTCTGAAACTGCGATTCCATTTTTATAGTAGTTTGAATAAAAATATTTAAATGCTTAAAATTGTTGATCTATAGATTCTGAAAATATTAAGACATCATCAATATAGACAATTATAAAACTAAAGGAATTAAATATATTATTCATTATATTTTGAAACCAAAAGGCATTATATTCCATTCGTAATGTCCAAAGGGTACTGTGAATGTAGTTTTGTATCTATCTTTTTCATTTATTTGGATTTGCCAAAATCCTGACTTCATATCAAGTTTTGAAAAAAATAGTTCTTTTGTATAATCTATTTATTAAATCTCTTTTGTTAAGAATTGGATATCTAATCCGTTGAAGTGCTTTATTTAAAGGTTTGTAATTAATTACTAAACTAGGAACACCTCGTTCCCTTTCAGCACTATTATTAATATAGAAGGCAACACAACTCCAAGGAGATTTGCTAGGCCTTATTAATTTTTTTATTGAGTAAACTTTGGATATCTTGTTTGCAAGTTTCAAACAATTCTTTATTCATTTGAATATGTCTTGCTTTAGTAGGAATATCTTTTTCATTGAATTTCTTTTCATAAGGTAATTATATGATGTGATGTTTTCTGTCCCAAAATGTATTGGGGAAATCAGAACATGTTTTTGATTTAATGTCATTTTCTATAATTTTAATTTTTTGTTGAATATTTGTATTTTGTAATTGTTCTTCAATTTTTAAATATGAGAGTTCTTCTTTTAAGAGATTTATTTGTGACGTTTTAGTCTTAATTAAATTAATCTGTTTAAAAATTGATGATTCCTGAAGTAAAGATATTTCTTTAGTTTTGGTGGGTGTAGAAAAATGAAATATTATTTTGTTACCCATAATATTAGTAGTGATTCCTTTATTATTAACATGGAAAGGGTAAATTGAAGTAAGGAAAGGAGTACCTAATATTATTTATAGATTTAAATTTTTAACTAAAATAAAAGGAGTTTGAAACAATATCCTTGATTACAGATGTAAGCTTTTGATAATTTATATTTGATATTAAAAGGTGTTGAATTAGCAGCAACGAGTCTTTCTTTGGTTTTTTCATAGTATTTAGTTGGCATGAGACCTTCATTAATACATTTTTGATAAGCACCACTATCTATTAATTCTAATAAAAATTATTGTTGATCATTATTTTTTGTAATAACATTAATAGAAAAGGGGCAAAAGCCAGAGTCTTGTTCTTCGCTTTCACTATCCCTGGAGTTATTTGTTATTTGATTTAAAAATTCAAAACCAGTATCTGAACTAGAATCCGATTCCGAGGTTGGAGATTTTGGATTTTCTTCATTAATAAGTAAGGATATTTTGTCTCTAAATTCTGGATCATCTTGAAATAATTCGTTAATTTTTTATTTTACAGGGCATGTATCTGCTTTATGGTCAAAGCCATGACATTTCCAGCATTGAATTTTACTAATGTTACTAGTGTGGGGATTATATTTTTTATAAGATTTTTTCTTTCTTTTTGATGTAAATAATTCCTCTGGTTTTTTTTTTGAACTTCTATTTGGTTTTCTAAAATATTTTCTATATTGTTTATCATAAACACGTTTTTTAACTTTATTTTTATAATATGTTGAAGGAGCTAAAATTTTTTGCATGCCAAATGCTTCACATAAATTTCCTAGTTCTTTTCTAGATGTTTGTTTGTCTTTACCATATTTTGATCGAATTTTTAATTCAGAGCATAATGTTAATGCTTCTATTTTGATGAAGTCAAATAGTTGCCCAAAAGTTAGTGAATCGAAATTAATCGGATCACTATCTGTTTCAGTTTTGAGTTTTTGAGTATTCTTTCTCCAAATAACTTTGAAAGTCCTGCATTAGATCTTTCTTTCCAGAAAGCTTGATTGCAGTCTGTTCTTTTAAGAACATGTGTAAAAAAAACGTCTTTATACCATCTATAATCAGATAGTATGGACATCGTAGGTTTGAAAGAACTATATGTTAGGAATTTAGTTCTTCTTTTGGATTACCGATGAAATACATACCAACGGTAATTTTTAAATAATCACATGCATCCGTTTTGTTGAATTATAGCATCTTTAGTTTCATATTCTGATTTATGGCTATTTGTTAATGTTTTTCTTCTAGAGTTAATTGATTATCCCACCAATTTTTCAGGTGTCCTGTAAATCCTATAACAAGTACACTTACAACATTTTTTTTCTGTAATATTTTGAACTCTGTAGGCAGTTCTTGCCATACCCATTTCTTGTAAAGTATTGAGCATTTCATATTCAGATTTGCCATCAATATTCCGTTGATGTATAGAATGTCCATCATATTCTTCATATTGAATATCAGGAGGTGTAGGTCTTTTGTAATAATTCTATTTGGACCAGATGAACGTAATTTGTTAATTTCACCTTTAAGATTTTCTTGAATTTCGTTAATGATATTTTCATTATCACTTTCTGAAATATCGCTTGATGCTTTGCTATTAACACAATTATTTTTTGAATTACTAGTAGAGGCAATACTAGCTAATTTTTTATCTATTCTTTCAAGTATATCAGTATTTGGTAGTTTCATTTTATTTTCTATAGATATAGGAATGCTCATCAGAAGGGAACTTTAAATTTTGTAAACTGTGCATTTGATTAATGTGTAGCAATTGTATGTAAAATTTGATTTGAGAAATTATTTTGTTGATAAATTTTTATAACATCTTCTTGTGTGACATGGTATTTTCCTTCTTTGCCTCTTTTAAAAGGAATTGCTACAATTTCGCCATAGAAGTAGTTACTTTAATTTTTTGGAGTGGTAGATGGATAGAAGTAACAACAGTGTTGTTTTCTAAAGTTCATTTTTGTAAAGGGCTGTTTGAACATTTATTTGCTTTAGGGAATAGACATTTTCAATGTCTTTTGTAAAAGCATAGGCATTAAACCAATCAAGTAAAGGAATTTAGCTTTTTTCTTGATATCCATCATCCAAGCCTTTTTTATTTGTTCGATGACCTTTGGATCGAGTTCTTCGAACCATTGTCATCGATTTGTATTGTCTGGACATCGTAATCTTCACAAAGATATTGATGATTAACTTTAAAGTTTAAACATGAAATCATGTTTATTTGAGATAAAGTTGGGGAATTTGGTGGAGAATAGTTTGTACTAGAGTGTTGAAATTCTGGAAGAAGTGCTTTATAATTTTTGAATTAGTAAATCTAGAACTAGAATAATTTGAAACATATCTTCTTGAAGATTCTGGCTCGTCTATTATTGGTGAATTTGATCGTTCTTTATAAGAATTGAATCTTAACAGAATTCTACCATCAGTTTCTTCAATTATTTGAGATATTTCTCTTCTTATTAAGTTTCGTGGTACTTGAGGAGTATGAATAATAAATTCATCTGGGATATTGATTTCATCCCATTTTAAACTTTTTGTAACAAAAACAGATGGACTGTATGCTCTACTTGAAGTAAAACAATTTCATCCTTTATTGTTGTTTGTAGATTAAATTTTGGATTCAAGTTAGAGTTCATGACTCTAAAATAAGCTCGATAACTAATAGCAAAATTTTTACATAAGTCTCTGAATTCTTCTCGTTGAAGATGAACATCTAAGACTAAAGAATCTTGAATAAGTGGATCCGAAAGATCTACAGAGAAATAGGTGAATAGTTGAAATATATAGGACAATTACAAACATTTGTTTGAATCATGGCTAGTAAAGAAGACATATCGTTTAAGTCTTTTGTCTCTAAGAGCAAGATATATTGGAGCATTAACTCCCATATGAACTAGTGGTTTTACAGCAACTTGGATACCAAAATGTATATATTTGTAATTTCTTTCTAAATTTTTAGTAATTGAATTTATAGATATTAAAGGTATACTTTGAAATTCTTGTTGTATTGAAATAGTCTTTTCACGAGTTTTAATTGAAAAAGTTGTTTTGAAATCAAATGAATCTATTTGATAACTTGTTTCTATTTGTTCTTCTGGAATAGTCCAATTTGAATAATTGATTGGTAATGTATTTCTTTTGATTGAATTATACTGCTTGAACTAGTAGTATTTCTAGAAAATAATCTTCTAATTGATAAAGCCATCGAAAAGTTCTAATTTTTTTTCAGATGAAAGTTTTCTTAAATTTAAGTTTTTTACTGTGTTTAGTGTTGCAGAATACGGGACCACCACCGGGACCACCTACACATGGCTGACCAACGGACTTACCGGCTGACCAACGCAAACAGTAACACCTAGACAATATGAACTTAAACGTAATATAACTTGAATCTGGATAGAACCTATGAACTTAAAGATGAATTTTCAATTTGAAGATAGTTTCTAATAGTAACCTGGCTATGATACCATTTTGGGCAGGATCCAAATGTTGTCATATATAATATGCATGGAAGATATTAATCTTCATTGTAATTAAAACAGTTAATGAAAAACAACTGAACTAAAGGCTTACTTTGAATTTGATAAACTAGTCGTTACAAAACAGGAATATATTGAAAATTTAGAGAGAGAATTCGATTACAGAATCATCCCAGAAATTGGCGATTATTTAAATGAAATCCTGACATCTATTTATAGATACATATTTGAATTTACATATGAATTTCAACTAAATTTGATAAACTGGTCGTTACAAAAACCGGAATATAGTGGAAATTAAAGAGAGAATTTGATTACAGAATCATCCCAGAAATTGGCGATGATTTAAATGAAATACTGACATCTATTTATAGATACATATTTGAATTTACATCTGAATTTCAACTAAATTTGAATTACATTATAATCTTATTTTTGAAAGTGGCCGACAGTACTTTGGAATCTTTCTGTAGCCTTTTGTCTGTTACTTCTGAGTGGAGAAAGCATCTTGAATGAGAGCCTTTGCTTTAGCATCTTCCTTTAAATTTGTCTTTTGAATTTTGTCTTCTTATGTGGGTCATTGAAAAGCCAACTAGTTGTATAATACCTCCAGCTATCCACATGAATTTTATTTTTGACTTGTTTGAATCATTGAGAATAGATTTTCTTGTTTGCTACGTGTGGCGGAGTCCTTCAACATAACTATTAGAAATCAAAGGGATCTTTGAGCAAATTGATCTTTGAGCCGATCATAATTTGATGTAGATTCTTCTGAATTTGCTTTTGAAGAGGTTGACTTAGTAGTTTTTAAATATTGAATATAATATCCGGCTAATTTTGGACAGTCTTCCATTAATTGAAGTATTTTGATTTGTTGATCATAGAGTCCTGACTGTTTGTCTGACTGTTTAACTGCCTTTGTACTGGTCCTTAAATGAGTTTGGAGTATTATTTCTTCTTTGGCTCTCCATTTAGCATTAAATGGATGAGTGGATTTAGTATTTGTTTCAGCTGGGTTCATTGGAGACCATTTAATTTTTTCTCCTGTTTTGAGAAATTTGAGGACTACTTCTTGGTTACGATAACAAGTTGCATAATTTTGCCACCATTTAATTTTGAATTCGCGAACAATGGAAATAGGATATGGTTTAGGATAATATTGTTGAAATTGATAATTCCAGCAAAAAATCCATGGGACTTTGATTTCTGAAAAATATAAGATTTGTTTTTCGAAATCTTGTCCTGGTGCATTTTTTACATAACTTTGAAATGCCAGTTTGACCTCGGGGGAATGATCCCAACAGATGGACCGGATTTAATCCACCAGTCGCAGAACCATATTGGGAAATTTTTTACAAAATTTGAATGAAAGCTAAAAAATCATGAGTGGTCAAACTGTCTTTTAAAAAAAGTATAATACCAAGCCATTTTGTAATCTGGATAGGTATATCCTTTTGGGTTGAAGTTTTTTGAAAAATTCTTGGGTGAGAATGGAAAAGTTCATTCTTCTTGTTTACAAACCTTTTTAATGATACATTTGGAAAAAGCTATTTAGAGGGATCTTTTGGATCTTGAGTATGTCGAGAGGCGTCGTGAGCGGGTGATGGAGGCCTACAGAGGAGGAGTTAGACTTGTTGGGGAGGGGCCGAGCACAATTGCCTTAGCCATTGCTCGTGACCTGGCTAATGCTGAGTATGCTCTCTATATGAACCAACTAAGCTAGGGTGACCTGATTACCCGTACTGGTAGCCGTCTTACCGAGGCCATGATCTTGATGGGGGATTTTACCTCCATGGCTTCTTTTATATGAAGACAGTCTCTGAAAGACGCTAAGGTTTTGGAGGCTATGCAAGACTCACTGTCCGAGGCCAAATCCTTGCGTGAGAAGGAAGTCTCTGAGCTTAAAAGCTCAGATTGACCAGAAGACCGTTGCTGAGGCTGAGGCCCGTTCCTTGATTGAGGCACAGAAACGCCAGCATGAAAACGTCGTGCGGGAGCTTCATAATGAGCTTGCCGTAGCTAAGGGACTAGCTGACTCTACCGAGCAGGAGCTTGCCAAGGTTCAAAAGGAGGAGCTGAGGAGAAACAAAAATCTGACGAGATGGTGGGGGAGAAGCTTCTTACTTTTATTGAAGCTGGTTTCCAAGGATGTCTCAGTCAGATTCAAGAGCGAGGTTGTCTTGTACCTGACATCTCTCTGGACTTTCTGGATATAGAAAAAGTACCTTCCGCTCTCCCCCCTGACCTTTAGATATGAGTTCGTCCTTTTATTTTGTACTTTGTTTTCGTAATCCCTTAGAATTGCTCTTGTTCTTTAATGTGAGTTTAGTTTTAACATCCTTGTCTTTTTTGTATCGCAAAGTTAAAACAGATAGGACCAAGCATGAATTAGCTCGGCCATGTTTAATAAATCACAACGTAAGGGCAAAAATAGATAGGGCAAAAATAGATAGGTCCAAGCATGGATTAGCTCGGTCACGTTTAGTAAATTACCACGTAATGGCAAAAAACAGATATGACCAAGCATGGATTAGCTTGTCCACGTTTAATAAATTACCCAGTAATGATAAAGTTTAAACCATGTAGGACCAAGCATGACTTAGCTCGGTCATGTTTAATAAATTACCATGTAATGGTAAAGTTTAAACAGGTATGACCAAGCATGACTTAGCTCGGCCACGTTTGATAAATTACCAGGTAATGGCAAAAACAGATTGGACCAAGCATGGATTAGCTCAGCCACGTTTAATAAATTATCACGTAATGATAAAGTTTAAACAGGTAGGACCAAGCATGACTTAGCTCGGTCCTGTTTAATAAATTACCATGTAACGGTAAAGTTCAATCAGGTAAGACGAGCATGAATTAGCCCAGGCCAGTTTAATAAATTACCATGTAACGGAAAGTCTCAACAGGTGGGACCGAGCATGAATTAGCCCAGTCACGTTTAATAAATTACCATTGTAATGGCAAAGTTAAACATGTAGGACCCAACATGATTAGCTGGCCCTGTTTACTAAATTACCATATAATGATAAAGTTTAAACAGGTAGGACCAAGCATGACTTAGCTCGACCTCGTTTAATAATTACCACGTAATGATAAAGTTTAAACATGTAGGACCAAGCATGATTTAGCTTGTCCATGTTTAA
>CAJQUN010001819.1:0-43678 GCA_907163345.1 Haberlea rhodopensis
AATTAAGAGTATGTGTCTTGGGTACATAATTTTCTTGTTGGAAGAAGATTTGGTTTGAGAACTTTTCAGAAAAATTACGGAAGTTTTTGATTTTTGATAAATTTTGATTTCGTGCGAATATTCGAGTATATGTCTGAGTATATCATTTTCTTGGTTCGAATAAGTATTTGAGAAATTTTAACAATTTCGGACGTTTTTTTTTATTATGTATAAATTTCTTTTTCGTGCCCTTATAAGAGTAGTCTTGAGTACATAATTTTCTTGGTTGGTAGAAAGTTTTGACAAATGTTCAGAAATTACGTAAGTTTTTGATTTTTTGATAAATTTCGATTTCGTTGCGAATATATTCGAGTATAGTCTTGAGTATATCATTTTCTATGTTCGAATAAGTATTTGAGGAATTTTAACAATTTCGGACGTTTTTTTTGATTTTTGATTAAATTTCTTTTCGTGCAATTATAAGAGTATGTTTTTGAGTACATAATTCTTGGTTGAAAGAGGTTTTGAGAAATTTTCAGAATTGCGTAAGTTTTTTTATTTTTTGATAAATTTCGATTTCGTGCGAATATTCGAGTATATGTCTAGAGTCATCATTTTCTTGGTTCGAATAAGTATTTGAGAAATTTAACAATTTCGGACGTTTTTTTTGATTTTTTGATAAATTTCTATTTCGTGCAATTATAAAAGTATGTGTTTTGAGTACATAATTTTCTTTGTTGGAAGAAGGTTTTGAGAAATTTTCAGAATTATGTAAGTTTTTTTGAATTTTTGATAAATTTGATTTCGTGCGAATAGTATATGTTTTGAGTATATCATTTTCTTGGTTCGAATAAGTATTTGAGATATTTTAAACAATTTCGGACGTTTTTTTGATGTTTTGATAAATTTCTATTTCGTGGAATTATAAGAGTATGTGTCTTGAGTACATTGTTATCTTGGTTGGAAGAAGGTTTTGAGAAATTTTCAGAATTACGTAAGTTTTTTGATTTTTGATAAATTTCGATTTCGTGCGAATATTCGAGTATATGTTTAGAGTACATCATTTTCTTGGTTCGAATAAGTATTCGAGAAATTTTAACAATTTCGGACGTTTTTTTTTATTTTTTGATAAATTTTTTTCGTCCAATTATAACAGTATGTGTCTTGAGTAAATACTTTTCTTGGTTGGAAGAAGGTTTGAGAAATTTCAGAATTACGTAAGTTTTTTGATTTTTTGATAAATTTCGATTTCGTGCGAATATTCGAGTATATGTCTTGAGTATATCATTTTCTATGTTCGAATAAGTATTTGAGAAATTTTAACAATTTCGGATGTTTTTTTTGATTATCGATAAATTTCTTTTTCGTGCAATTATAAGAGTATGTGTCTTTGAGTAAATTAATTTTCTTCGTTGGAAGAAAGTTTGTACAAATGTTCAGAAATTACGTAAGTTTTTTGATTTTTTGATAAATTTCGATTTCGTGCCAATATTCGAGTATATGTCTTGAGTATATCATTTTCTTTGTTCGAATAAGTATTTGAGAAATTTTAACAATTTCGGACGTTTTTTTTTGATTTTTGGATAAATTTCTTTTTGGTGCAATTATAAGTGTATGTGTCTTGAGTACATAATTTTTCTTGGTTGAAAGAAGGTTTTGAGAAATTTTCAGAATTACGTAAGTTTTTTGATTTTTTGATAAATTTCGATTTCGAGCGAATATTCGAGTATATGTCTAGAGTACATCATTTTTGGTTCGAATAAGTATTTGAGAAATTTTAACAATTTCGGACGTTATTTTGATTTTTTGATAAATTTCTATTTCGTGCAATTATAAGAGTATGTGTCTTGAGTACATAATTTTCTTGGTTGGAATAAGGTATTGATAAATTATCAGAAATTCGTAAGTTTTTTGATTTTTTGATAAATTTTGATTTCGTGCGAATATTAGTATATGTCTTAGTATATCATTTTCTAGGTTCGAATAAGTATTTGAGAAATTTTAGCAATTTCGGACGTTTTTTTGATTATTTGATAAATTTCTTTTTCGTGCAATTATAAGAGTATGTGTCCTGAGTAAATAATTTTCTTGGTTGGAAGAAGGTTTTGAGAAATTTTCAGAATTACGTAAGTTTTTTGATTTTTGATAAATTTCGATTTCGTGCGAATATTTGAGTATATGTTTTGAGTATATCATTTTCTTGGTTCGAATAAGTATTTGAGATATTTTAACAATTTCAGACGTTTTTTTGATGTTTTGATAAATTTCTATTTCGTGGAATTATAAGAGTATGTGTCTTGAGTACATTGTTATCTTGGTTGGAAGAAGGTTTTGAGAAATTTTCAGAATTACGTAAGTTTTTTGATTTTTTGATAAATTTCGATTTCGTGCGAATATTCGAGTATATGTCTAGAGTACATCATTTTCTTGGTTCGAATAAGTATTTGAGAAATTTTAACAATTTCGGACGTTTTTTTTTATTTTTTGATAAAAAATTTTCGTCCAATTATAATAGTATGTGTCTTGAGTAAATACTTTTCTTGGTTGGAAGACGGTTTTGAGAAATTTTCAGAATTACGTAAGTTTTTTTGATTTTTTGATAAATTTCGATTTCGTACGAATATTCGAGTATATGTCTTGTGTACATCATTTTCTTGGTTCAAATAAGTATTTGAGAAATTTTAACAATTTCGGACGTTTTTTTTTTTTGATAAATTTCTATTTCGTGCGATTATAAGAGTATGTGTCTTGAAGTACATAATTTTCTTTGTTGGAAGAAGGTTTTGAGAAATTTTCAGAAAATACGTAAGTTTTTTGATTTTTTGATAAATTTTGATTTCGTGCGAATATTCGAATATATGTCTTGAGTATATCATTTTCTAGGTTCGAATAAGTATTTGAGAAATTTTAACAATTTCGGACGTTTTTTTTATTATTGATAAATTTCTTTTCGTGCAATTATAAGAGTATATGTCTTGAGTAAATAATTTTCTTGGTTGGTAGAAAGTTTTGACAAATGTTCAGAAATTACGTAAGTTTTTTGATTTTTTGATAAATTTCGATTTCGTGCGAATATTCGAGTATATGTCTTGAGTATATCATTTTCTATGTTCGAATAAGTATTTGAGAAATTTTAACAATTTCGGACGTTTTTTTGATGTTTTGATAAATTTCTATTTCGTGGAATTATAAGATTATGTGTCTTGAGTACAATGTTATCTTGGTTGGAAGAAGGTTTTGAGAAAATTTTCAGAAATTACGTATGTTTTTTGATTTTTTGATAAAATTCGATTTCGTGCAAATATTCGAGTATATATGTCTTGTGTACATCATTTTCTTGGTTCGAATAAGTATTTGAGAAATTTGACAATTTCGGACGTTTTTTTAATTCTTTGATAAATTTCTATTTCGTGCAATTATAAAAGTATGTGTCTCGAGTACATAATTTTCTTTGTTGGAAGAAGGTTTTGAGTAATTTTCAGAATTACGTATGTTTTTTGATTTTTGATAAATTCCGATTCTTGCGATTATTCGAGTATATGTCTAAGAGTACATCAATTCCTTGGTTCGAATAAGTATTTGAGAAATTTTAACAATTTCGGACGTTTTTTTGATTTTTTGATAAATTTCTATTTCGTGCAATTATAAGAGTATGTGTCTTGAGTACATAATTTTCTTGGATTGGAAGAAGGTTTTGAGAAATTTTCAGAAATACGTAAGTTTTTTGATTTTTTGATAAATTTCGATTTCGTGCGAATATTCGAGTATATGTCTTGAGTATATCATTTTCTAGGTTCGAATAAGTATTTGAGAAATTTTAACAATTTCGGACGTTTTTTTATTTTTTGATAAATTTCTATTTCGTGCAATTATAGAGTATGTGTCTTGAGTACATAATTTTCTTGGTTGGAAGAAGGTTTTGAGAAATTTTCAGAATTACGTAAGTTTTTTGATTTTTTGATAAATTTCGATTTCGTGCGAATATTCGAGTATATGTCTAGAGTACATCATTTTCTTGGTTCGAATAAGTATTTGAGAAATTTTAACAATTTCGGACGTTTTTTTGATTTTTTGATAAATTTCTATTTCGTGCAATTATAAGAGTATGTGTCTTGAGTACCTAATTTTCTTGATTGGAAGAAGGTTTTGAGAAATTTTCAGAAAATTCGTAAGTTTTTTGATTTTTTGATAAATTTCGATTTCGTGCGAATATTCGAGTATATGTCTTGAGTAAATCATTTTCTAGGTTGGAATAAATATTTGAGAAATTTTAACAATTTCGGACGTTTTTTTTATTATTGATAAATTTCTTTTTCGTGCAATTATAAGAGTATGTGTCTTGAGTAAATAATTTTCTTGTTTGGAAGAAAGTTTTGACAAATGTTCAGAAATTACGTAAGTTTTTTGATTTTTTGATAAATTTTGATTTCGTGCGAATATTCGAGTATATGTCTTGAGTATATCATTTTCTATGTTCGAATAAGTATTTGAGAAATTTTAACAATTTCGGACGTTTTTTTGATGTTTTGATAAATTTCTATTTCGTGGAATTATAAGATTATGTGTCTTGAGTACATTGTTATCTTGGTTGGAAGAAGGTTTTGAGAAATTTTCAGAAATTACGTAAGTTTTTTGATTTTTTGATAAATTCGATTTCGTGCAAATATTCGAGTATATATGTCTTGTGTACATCATTTTCTTGGTTCGAATAAGTATTTGAGAAATTTTGACAATTTCGGACGTTTTTTTAATTCTTTGATAAATTTCTATTTCGTGCAATTATAAAAGTATGTGTCTCGAGTACATAATTTTCTTTGTTGGAAGAAGGTTTTGAGTAATTTTCAGAATTACGTATGTTTTTTGATTTTTTGATAAATTCCGATTTCTTGCGATTATTCGAGTATATGTCTAAGAGTACATCAATTTCTTGGTTCGAATAAGTATTTGAGAAATTTTAACAATTTCGGACGTTTTTTTGATTTTTTGATAAATTTCTATTTCGTGCAATTATAAGAGTATGTGTCTTGAGTACATAATTTTCTTTGATGGAAGAAGGTTTTGAGAAATTTTCAGAAATACGTACGTTTTTTGATTTTTTGATAAATTTTGATTTCGTGCGAATATTCGAGTATATGTCTTGAGTATATCATTTTCTAGGTTCGAATAAGTATTTGAGAAATTTTAACAATTTCGGACGTTTTTTTATTTTTTGATAAATTTCTATTTCGTGCAATTATTAGATTATGTGTCTTGAGTACATAATTTTCTTGTTGGAAGAAGGTTTTGAGAAATTTTCAGAATTACGTAAGTTTTTTGATTTTTTGATAAATTTCGATTTCGTGCGAATATTCGAGTATATGTCTAGAGTACATCATTTTCTTGGTTCGAATAAGTATTTGAGAAATTTTAACAATTTCGGACGTTATTTTGATTTTTTGATAAATTTCTATTTCGTGCAATTATAAGAGTATGTGTCTTGAGTACATAATTTTCTTGATTGGAAGAAGGTTTTGAGAAATTTTCAGAAAATTCGTAAGTTTTTTGATTTTTTGATAAATTTTGATTTCGTGCGAATATTCGAGTATATGTCTTGAGTAAATCATTTTCTAGGTTGGAATAAATATTTGAGAAATTTTAACAATTTCGGACGTTTTTTTTATTATTGATAAATTTCTTTTTCGTGCAATTATAAGAGTATGTGTCTTGAGTAAATAATTTTCTTGTTTGGAAGAAAGTTTTGACAAATGTTCAGAAATTACGTAAGTTTTTTGATTTTTTGATAAATTTTGATTTCGTGCGAATATTCGAGTATATGTCTTGAGTATATCATTTTCTATGTTCGAATAAGTATTTGAGAAATTTTAACAATTTCGGACGTTTTTTTGATGTTTTGATAAATTTCTATTTCGTGGAATTATAAGATTATGTGTCTTGAGTACATTGTTATCTTGGTTGGAAGAAGGTTTTGAGAAATTTTCAGAAATTACGTAAGTTTTTTGATTTTTTGATAAAATTCGATTTCGTGCAAATATTCGAGTATATATGTCTTGTGTACATCATTTTCTTGGTTCGAATAAGTATTTGAGAAATTTTGACAATTTCGGACGTTTTTTTATTCTTTGATAAATTTCTATTTCGTGCAATTATAAAGTATGTGTCTCGAGTACATAATTTTCTTTGTTGGAAGAAGGTTTTGAGTAATTTTCAGAATTACGTATGTTTTTTGATTTTTTGATAAATTCCGATTTCTTGCGATTATTCGAGTATATGTCTAAGAGTACATCATTTTCTTGGTTCGAATAAGTATTTGAGAAATTTTAACAATTTCGGACGTTTTTTTGATTTTTTGATAAATTTCTATTTCGTGCAATTATAAGAGTATGTGTCTTGAGTACATAATTTTCTTTGATGGAAGAAGGTTTTGAGAAATTTTCAGAAAATACGTACGTTTTTTGATTTTTTGATAAATTTTGATTTCGTGCGAATATTCGAGTATATGTCTTGAGTATATCATTTTCTAGGTTCGAATAAGTATTTGAGAAATTTTAACAATTTCGGACGTTTTTTTATTTTTTGATAAATTTCTATTTCGTGCAATTATTAGATTATGTGTCTTGAGTACATAATTTTCTTGTTGGAAGAAGGTTTTGAGAAATTTTCAGAATTACGTAAGTTTTTTGATTTTTTGATAAATTTCGATTTCGTGCGAATATTCGAGTATATGTCTAGAGTACATCATTTTCTTGGTTCGAATAAGTATTTGAGAAATTTTAACAATTTCGGACGTTATTTTGATTTTTTGATAAATTTCTATTTCGTGCAATTATAAGAGTATGTGTCTTGAGTACATAATTTTCTTGATTGGAAGAAGGTTTTGAGAAATTTTCAGAAAATTCGTAAGTTTTTTGATTTTTTGATAAATTTTGATTTCGTGCGAATATTCGAGTATATGTCTTGAGTAAATCATTTTCTAGGTTGGAATAAATATTTGAGAAATTTTAACAATTTCGGACGTTTTTTTTATTATTGATAAATTTCTTTTTCGTGCAATTATAAGAGTATGTGTCTTGAGTAAATAATTTTCTTGTTTGGAAGAAAGTTTTGACAAATGTTCAGAAATTACGTAAGTTTTTTGATTTTTTGATAAATTTTGATTTCGTGCGAATATTCGAGTATATGTCTTGAGTATATCATTTTCTATGTTCGAATAAGTATTTGAGAAATTTTAACAATTTCGGACGTTTTTTTTGATGTTTTGATAAATTTCTATTTCGTGGAATTATAAGATTATGTGTCTTGAGTACATTGTTATCTTGGTTGGAAGAAGGTTTTGAGAAATTTTCAGAAATTACGTAAGTTTTTTGATTTTTTGATAAAATTCGATTTCGTGCAAATATTCGAGTATATATGTCTTGTGTACATCATTTTCTTGGTTCGAATAAGTATTTGAGAAATTTTGACAATTTCGGACGTTTTTTTAATTCTTTGATAAATTTCTATTTCGTGCAATTATAAAAGTATGTGTCTCGAGTACATAATTTTCTTTGTTGGAAGAAGGTTTTGAGTAATTTTCAGAATTACGTATGTTTTTTGATTTTTTGATAAATTCCGATTTCTTGCGATTATTCGAGTATATGTCTAAGAGTACATCAATTTCTTGGTTCGAATAAGTATTTGAGAAATTTTAACAATTTCGGACGTTTTTTTGATTTTTTGATAAATTTCTATTTCGTGCAATTATAAGAGTATGTGTCTTGAGTACATAATTTTCTTTGATGGAAGAAGGTTTTGAGAAATTTTCAGAAAATACGTACGTTTTTTGATTTTTTGATAAATTTTGATTTCGTGCGAATATTCGAGTATATGTCTTGAGTATATCATTTTCTAGGTTCGAATAAGTATTTGAGAAATTTTAACAATTTCGGACGTTTTTTTATTTTTTGATAAATTTCTATTTCGTGCAATTATTAGATTATGTGTCTTGAGTACATAATTTTCTTGTTGGAAGAAGGTTTTGAGAAATTTTCAGAATTACGTAAGTTTTTTGATTTTTTGATAAATTTCGATTTCGTGCGAATATTCGAGTATATGTCTAGAGTACATCATTTTCTTGGTTCGAATAAGTATTTGAGAAATTTTAACAATTTCGGACGTTATTTTGATTTTTTGATAAATTTCTATTTCGTGCAATTATAAGAGTATGTGTCTTGAGTACATAATTTTCTTGATTGGAAGAAGGTTTTGAGAAATTTTCAGAAAATTCGTAAGTTTTTTGATTTTTTGATAAATTTTGATTTCGTGCGAATATTCGAGTATATGTCTTGAGTAAATCATTTTCTAGGTTGGAATAAATATTTGAGAAATTTTAACAATTTCGGACGTTTTTTTTATTATTGATAAATTTCTTTTTCGTGCAATTATAAGAGTATGTGTCTTGAGTAAATAATTTTCTTGTTTGGAAGAAAGTTTTGACAAATGTTCAGAAATTACGTAAGTTTTTTGATTTTTTGATAAATTTTGATTTCGTGCGAATATTCGAGTATATGTCTTGAGTATATCATTTTCTATGTTCGAATAAGTATTTGAGAAATTTTAACAATTTCGGACGTTTTTTTGATGTTTTGATAAATTTCTATTTCGTGGAATTATAAGATTATGTGTCTTGAGTACATTGTTATCTTGGTTGGAAGAAGGTTTTGAGAAATTTTCAGAAATTACGTAAGTTTTTTGATTTTTTGATAAAATTCGATTTCGTGCAAATATTCGAGTATATATGTCTTGTGTACATCATTTTCTTGGTTCGAATAAGTATTTGAGAAATTTTGACAATTTCGGACGTTTTTTTAATTCTTTGATAAATTTCTATTTCGTGCAATTATAAAAGTATGTGTCTCGAGTACATAATTTTCTTTGTTGGAAGAAGGTTTTGAGTAATTTTCAGAATTACGTATGTTTTTTGATTTTTTGATAATTCGATTTCTTGTTATAAATTCCGATTTCTTGCGATTATTCGAGTATATGTCTAAGGGTACATCAATTTCTTGGTTCGAATAAGTATTTGAGAAATTTTAACAATTTCGGACGTTTTTTTGATTTTTTGATAAATTTCTATTTCGTGCAATTATAAGAGTATGTGTCTTGAGTACATAATTTTCTTTGATGGAAGAAGGTTTTGAGAAATTTTCAGAAAATACGTAAGTTTTTTGATTTTTTGATAAATTTTGATTTCGTGCGAATATTCGAGTATATGTCTTGAGTATATCATTTTCTAGGTTCGAATAAGTATTTGAGAAATTTTAAACAATTTCGGACGTTTTTTTATTTTTTGATAAATTTCTATTTCGTGCAATTATTAGATTATGTGTCTTGAGTACATAATTTTCTTGTTGGAAGAAGGTTTTGAGAAATTTTCAGAATTACGTAAGTTTTTTGATTTTTTGATAAATTTCGATTTCGTGCGAATATTCGAGTATATGTCTAGAGTACATCATTTTCTTGGTTCGAATAAGTATTTGAGAAATTTTAACAATTTCGGACGTTATTTTGATTTTTTGATAAATTTCTATTTCGTGCAATTATAAGAGTATGTGTCTTGAGTACATAATTTTCTTGATTGGAAGAAGGTTTTGAGAAATTTTCAGAAAATTCGTAAGTTTTTTGATTTTTTGATAAATTTTGATTTCGTGCGAATATTCGAGTATATGTCTTGAGTAAATCATTTTCTAGGTTGGAATAAATATTTGAGAAATTTTAACAATTTCGGACGTTTTTTTTATTATTGATAAATTTCTTTTTCGTGCAATTATAAGAGTATGTGTCTTGAGTAAATAATTTTCTTGTTTGGAAGAAAGTTTTGACAAATGTTCAGAAATTACGTAAGTTTTTTGATTTTTTGATAAATTTTGATTTCGTGCGAATATTCGAGTATATGTCTTGAGTATATCATTTTCTATGTTCGAATAAGTATTTGAGAATTTTTAACAATTTCGGACGTTTTTTTGATGTTTTGATAAATTTCTATTTCGTGGAATTATAAGATTATGTGTCTTGAGTACATTGTTATCTTGGTTGGAAGAAGGTTTTGAGAAATTTTCAGAAATTACGTAAGTTTTTTGATTTTTTGATAAAATTCGATTTCGTGCAAATATTCGAGTATATATGTCTTGTGTACATCATTTTCTTGGTTCGAATAAGTATTTGAGAAATTTTGACAATTTCGGACGTTTTTTTAATTCTTTGATAAATTTCTATTTCGTGCAATTATAAAAGTATGTGTCTCGAGTACATAATTTTCTTTGTTGGAAGAAGGTTTTGAGTAATTTTCAGAATTACGTATGTTTTTTGATTTTTTTATAAATTCCGATTTCTTGCGATTATTCGAGTATATGTCTAAGAGTACATCAATTTCTTGGTTCGAATAAGTATTTGAGAAATTTTAACAATTTCGGACGTTTTTTTTATTTTTTGATAAATTTCTATTTCGTGCAATTATAAGAGTATGTGTCTTGAGTACATAATTTTCTTTGATGGAAGAAGGTTTTGAGAAATTTTCAGAAAATACGTAAGTTTTTTGATTTTTTGATAAATTTTGATTTCGTGCGAATATTCGAGTATATGTCTTGAGTATATCATTTTCTAGGTTCGAATAAGTATTTGAGAAATTTTAACAATGTCGGACGTTTTTTTTATTTTTTGATAAATTTCTATTTCGTGCAATTATTAGATTATGTGTCTTGAGTACATAATTTTCTTGTTGGAAGAAGGTTTTGAGAAATTTTCAGAATTACGTAAGTTTTTGATTTTTTAATAAATTTCGATTTCGTGCGAATATTCGAGTATATGTCTAGAGTACATCATTTTCTTGGTTCGAATAAGTATTTGAGAAATTTTTACAATTTCGGACGTTTTTTTGATTTTTTGATAAATTTCTATTTCGTGCAATTATAAGAGTATGTGTCTTGAGTACATAATTTTCTTGGTTGGAAAAAGGTTTTGAGAAATTTTCAGAAAATACGTATGTTTTTTGATTTTTTGATAAATTTTGATTTCGTGCGAATATTCGAGTATATGTCTTGAGTATATCTTTTTCTAGGTTCGAATAAGTATTTGAGAAATTTTAACAATTTCAGACGTTTTTTTTTATTTTTTGATAAAATTCTATTTCGTGCAATTATAAGAGTATGTGTCTTGAGTACATAATTTTCTTGGTTGAAGGAAGGTTTTGAGAAATTTTCAGAATTATGTAAGTTTTTTGATTTTTTGATAAATTTCGATTTCGTGCGAATATTCGAGTATATGTCTAGAGTACATTAATTTCTTGGTTCGAATAAGTATTTGAGAAATTTTAACAATTTCGGACGTTTTTTTGATGTTTTGTTAAATTTCTATTTCGTGCAATTAAAATAGTATGTGTCTTGAGTACATTGTTATCTTGGTTGGAAGAAGGTTTTGAGAAATTTTCAGAAATACTTAAGTTTTTTGATTTTTTGATAAATTTTGATTTCGTGTGAATATTCGAGTATATGTCTTGTGTACATCATTGTCTTGGTTCGAATAAGTATTTGAGTAATTTTAACAATTTCGGACGTTTTTTTTTTTATTTTTTGGTAAATTTCTATTTCGTGCAATTATAAAAGTATGTGTCTTGAGTACATAATTTTCTTGGTTGGAAGAAGGTTTTGAGAAATTTTCAGAATTACTTAAGTTTTTTGATTTTTTGATAAATTTTGATTTCGTGTGAATATTCGAGTATATGTCTTGAGTATATCATTTTCTTGGTTCGAATAAGTATTTGAGAAATTTTAACAATTTCAGTTGTTTTTTAAATTATAAAGAGTATGTGTCTTGAGTACATAATTTTCTTGGTTGAAAGAAGGTTTTGTGAAATTTTAAGAATTACGTAAGTTTTTTGATTTTTTGATAAATTTCGATTTCGTGCGTATATTCGAGTATATGTCTAGAGTACATCATTTTCTTGGTTCGAATAAGTATTTGAGAAATTTTAACAATTTCGGAAGAGAATTTTTATACTGAGTTATTTAACTTGTATATTTGCTTGTTTGCTTGTTTTTAGCTTCTCTTCAATGTTGTCCTTATATAGAGGCTGAGGTGTCTTCTAGGTCTTCTAGTGATGGATGAGTCATAATCCATTAGGTGGAGTGGTCCAAGATGCCTTCCGTAGTGGGTGGTAGTGGAGGTAGTGGTTGAGTGGTCCAATCAGCTTTATTGGATTCTTTTCGTAGTGGTTGTCAGGTCACTGTTGCCAGATACCTTCTTTATGTCAGAAGTTTGTTGAGAGATGCTCCATTATCCCTTCTTTAATCTTTATGTCATTGTCATCTTTTCAAGATGCTTGATTCCACATTTTTTGTCCACATAGTGGTGTCCTTCCCCCATTTTTAAAATTCATATGGGTCTTGTCCATCTGGCATTGAGGCATCAGTCCGTGTAGGGCTAGCTGGTGAAGATTGCGTTGTATCGTCTGAATCGTCAAAGTCATTGATGAGGGCCTGTAATTGTTTCTTGATATCTTTTTTAGGTGTAGTGGAGAGCAGATCCTTTAAAAGATCAGAAACATCTTTGGTTTTAGATGTCGATGGTATATCGGTCTTAGGTTTGTCAAGACTAATTAGTCCTTTAAGAGAAAATTTTGAATTGTTGAAAAACTCAAACTTTTCCCACCATTTAATTAATATTTTTCTTCCTAAATAAGGAATGCAACATGTAACAATTTCTTTTTTAGAAATTTCTCTGGTAGTAATGAAAGGTTCCCACCGAACGATCCATGGTACCTGATATATGGCAGTGATTATTAAAATAGGATAATTTGCAGAAATATTTCGTGCAGTAAATTGTTCATATGTAGTCCTGACTTTATCAGGAAGAATGAAAGGATGGAGTCCCAATTGAGAAACCATTGTAAGAACCACTTTGGAAAATTAGTGATTTCAGGGGTGAGTTGAAATTGAATCCACCAACTAAATTTTCGCTGCCTATTATCATAGCAGAATGCTCCTTCCTAGGCATGAATATAATCAAAGTATGTGAAACTGCATTTAGTTCCAGAAATTTCTTTGTTTCTATGCAAATCTCCTTCCCACATATTAACGGTGATGATACGTTTAATAATGGCTTTAGAGTAAGCCCATTCACCTGCTTGCCTCTCTGTAGGGGCAAAAATGACTGAACCTGTATGAACAAGTATATCCTGATAGAACACAAAATCTTTAGGATATAAGGCTGGTGTGGTAAAATTCTTCATGTAAAATGATGCAACCTCATTAGGTTGAAGATTGAGATATTTCTCTTCAACTGGTATAATCCATTGTGTTGAAATATGGATGTAAGGATAAATAAATTCTTTAGCCACAGTAGCTTCAATGGCTATTGCATAGGCATCTTCTCGTAATTGTTCCTCTTTAGGAACTTCTTTTTGTTTTTCTTTTTGTATCTCTCTTTTAGAGGTAGAAGCCACAGACTTATAAGTCTTGGGAAATGAGAACATTCCTTTTTGTTTATTCATGATGCTCCTGCAAAAATTCACGAGTTAAGAAATCTGGTAACGAATTACAAGATCCTTTAATAAACTCAATATCAAAATCAAAGACAGATAGAATTCCCTGCCATCTCGCAAATATTTGTTTTGATGCTAAATTTTTAACATCCTTTTCAATAACACCTTTTGCAGATTTGCAATCTATCCTCAAAAGAAATTTTTGATTTATTAAGTCTGCTTCAAATTTTTGAATGCAAAGTACTATAGCTAAAATTTCCTTTTTAATTGTAGAATAATTCGTTCTGGCTCCTCTCCAAGTACCAGAAGTAAAGCGAACTAAAGTTTCTGAATTATTGATCATTTGCTTAATGATTCCTCCATAACCTGCATCAGATGCATCAGTTTCAACAATTTTAAATGCATTAGGATCAGTAATGGCCAAATAAAGAATTTCCTTTACTTTAGCTTTAATTCGTTGTATTGCTAGAGTATGCTTTTCTGTCCAAGGTAGAGGATTTTTCCTTAATCTTTCAAATAATGGTTTGGTGTCTTTAGCAAGATCTTTATAGAATTCAGAGACATAATTTAGACTACCTAAAAATCTTTGTAATTGATTTTTATCAATAATTTTATCTGAAAATTTATCAGCAAATATTATTGCTCTATCTATAGGAAATATTGTGCCATGGACAATTTCATGTCCTAAGAATCTTATCTTTGTTTGAAAAAGTTTTATTTTTCTTTGTGACACTACAAGTCCAGCTTGAGTGACAACTTTAAGAAATATATTGAGATGTTTAAAGTGTTGTTCTATATCTGTAGAGAAAATTAGAACATCATCAATATAGACAATTATAAATGCTGAATAATCATTAAAAATATCATTCATTATCTTTTGAAATTCTGATGGAGCATTCTTAAGTCCAAAAGGCATTACATTCCATTCGTAGTGTCCGAAAGTAACCGTAAATGCTGTCTTATACTTATCTTTTTCAGCAATTTGAATTTGCCAAAATCCTGATTTCATGTCAAATTTAGACATAATCTTAGCATAGTATAATCTACTTAAAAGATCCTTTTTATTCGGAATAGGATGTCTTATCCATTGTAGAACCTTATTTAAAGGTTTATAATTTATTACTAGTCTTGGAACTCCTCTTTCCAATTTTGCAGCATTTTCTACATAGAAAGCTGGACAGCTCCAAGGGCTTTTAGATTCTCTTATTAATTTTTTCTTTAAGAGATCATTAATTTCTTTTTTACATAATTCGAGGTGTGTTAGTTCCGGACCTTATCGATAGAAATCAGTTTTAAAGATAGAAATCAGTTTTAAAGATGACAAAACATTTCAGACCGGATCGATAGAAATCAGTTTGACCAGATCGATCGGACAAAACAGAGCAAGATGACAAATTTCAGACCGGATCGATGGAAATCAGGCATACCAGATCGATCGCGCAAAACAGAGCAAGCTGATAAAGAATATCACATATCAGACCGGATCGATGGATTCCAGACTGACTAGATCGATACTTCAGATCGATCTCAACCTTTATCAGATCAAAGCAGTCAAAGATACATAAAGGATGACTTCTCAGTCCGAACCATTAACGGTCATTTATTGTAGCATTTAATGCTGTAATTAATGCTACAAAGGATCAAAAGTCGAAGATTGCCATTAAAGGTAAGAAGACAAAGAAGAGCTTACCTGACAGTCGCCGAAAGCATACACCAGAACGGCAAGTGTCCTGAAGAAGAAGACTGTAGCTTTCTCAGAGTTTAAAAAGAGTCAAAGTTGCACATTAAGGGAAACAATGCCGTTGCTACCCTCAACTATAAAAGGATGCAACAAAAGGAAGACAGAGACTCTGGATTCCAACTCACGCTGATCAATTGAAAAACACACAAGAAAGCAACTGCACACGCTTACAAAGTTCAGAAGCTTTCGAGCTGAAGTTATTTATTTAAGCGCGATTACTTTGTAACATTTGATCATTGTAGGATCACTGTGCGCATTGTGTATTGAAAAATAGAAGTGAGCAACTTATTGTAACTGTCAGACATAGTGTGTCTGAGCAGGTTGAGTGACTAGGAGTTTCAGACTGGTAGTGAGATAAATCCAGCCTGAATCGGGTTTGTACAACAGGATTGTATAAATCAAAGTCTTCTAGTATAAACCTTCCTTAATTGGAAGAAGGGGAGACGTAGAAGGATTACACCACCTTCGAACTTCCAGAAACATATCCTGTGTTTTATCCTTCTGCACTTAGCCATCGAGCCGTTCTTACTTTTACAAGAGCAGACCGTTTCCGCACTTACCTTTTTAGTGGTCTGCTCTGTTCAAAGAGTTGATTAAGTAACAGATTTCTTTCACTAATCTGAAAGAATTCACAAGGGATAAAGTTTATTAGGAGTGTTCATTCACCCCCCCCCCCCTCTAAACACTCCGGACCGATCCTAACAAGTGGTATCAGAGCAGGTCATCTTAATCAGCACAAAGACTAAGCTGATGGCATCATTCAACAAAATCCCCATGTTCTCAAAAGAAGACTATGATGACTGGAGAATCAGAATGCAAGCTCATCTGGCAGCTCAGGATGACGATATGTGGTTCGTCATCACTGATGGACCAATGAAGATTTTAAAAATCAATACAGCAGTAGCCATCTCTGATGGAGAACCACAAATGGTGGAAAAAGACAGATCCCTCTGGACGAATGAGGAAAGAAAGAAAGCAAATCTCGATAATGTGGCCAAAGACATCTTGTTCAAGACTTTGGACAAGAACATGTTCAGCAAAATCAAAATGTGCTCTACTGCCAAAGAAATTTGGGAGAAGATAGCACAGCTATGTGAAGGCAACGACCAGACCAAAGAAAACAAGTTAACTGTTGCTCTTCAAAGATTTGAGAGCATAAATATGAAAAGTGGAGAAACTCTAAATGAGTTTGATGAAAGAGTCACCGGCATCATAAATGAACTGAATGGTCTGGGGAAGGAATATTCTAACAGAGAGATCGCTCTGAAAGTAATGAGAGCTCTGCCAAAGGAATGGGATGTAAAGACCATCGCCATGAGGGAATCAAAAGACCTTAACAAGGTTGAACTTCATGATCTGTTTGCAGATCTTAAGGCCTATGAGTTTGAACTGATAAGCAGAGGTGAAGCAGAGCCATTCATCTCTCAACCAAACAAGGCCCTGGCAGCCACTCCAGACCAGATCGCTTCAACATCAGACCGATCTGCTGAACAGATGAGTAACGATGCTATGTCATTATTTATCAAGAAATTCGGTAAATTTATGTCTAAAAATAAGAGGAACTTCAAACCCTCTCATCATTATAAATCAAGAAAAGATGACACTGTTAACGATCAGGCTTGCTACAATTGTGGTAAGACCGGACACTTCATTGCAGATTGCACCAGACCGAAGAAAGAAGAACGGAAAGAGAAGCATCGTGATGATAGAAAGAAGAAGCACTACAAAGATCGCAAGAATCATGGAAAATCCCAAAAAGTCCTAGTAGCTGAAGAAGGAAACAGCAAATGGGCTCAGACAGACTCAGACTCGGAAAGCTCTGAATATTCTTCCAGCGAAAGCGAAGAAGATATTCAATGTCTTATGGCAGACGAAGAAATGAGTCAGACAGACGAGGTATATGATCTTGACTCAAATGAATTTACACGAGAAGAGTTCATGTCCGCACTGCAAGACATGGCTAATGATTATAGGATCTTAGCTGAATCATTTGAGAAGAATAAAGCCAAAATCAGTACTCAAATGGATGAGCACAACAAACCAAGCTGCTCTGAGCAGGGTGAGTGCAAAAATCTCCAGATCGAGCTGAATAAGCTGAAAATCTCTTATGATCAGCTCCATGAAGAAAATAAGAGAATTAGCACACAAAATGCTAAGCTCTCACATATTCAAAACATGGACAAAATCCAGAACATCATTGGAAGAATTACAAGAGGTTCAAAGAAACGTCGGTGATTTCACCGGCATAGGCTTTGACACCAAAGAATGCACCAAAGATGAATCTGAGCTGTTGCTGGTAAAGAATCAAGTCAAACAAATGACATTTGTTAAATCCAGCACAGTATATGAAACTGAAGCACCTAAGATTCAAACAGGAGTCTCTTACGAGAATCAAAATCTGAGAAAAGGAATTGGTTATGTTGACCAAGCCAAAGAAAAGGCACCAGCAATATTTGCGTCTATCAGACCAAATCCAAAGGTGCAAGATCGAAGGCAAGAAAGACAATACAATTACTATAACTCAAAACCGATTCAACGAAGATATAGACTACCTTATGAGAATCAAAGGTTTTCACAGCGCACACATTATCACACACAGCATCGAAACAGACCAGCACACAGCACACCCTACACACACAAGCCATTGAAGCTGATACAGGTGTGGGTTCCCAAAGGGCTAATCCGTTCTGGACCCAAATAGGATTGGGTACCAACAATAATTATATTTGATGACAGGTACCGAAGAAACTCGCATCAGACTGGTATTTGGACAGTGGGTGTTCCCGTCACATGACTGGAAACATCGAGCTGCTGTCTGAAGTAACAGAATGTATTGGACCCAAAATCATTTTCGGGGATAACTCAAAGGGTAAGACCGTGGGCAAGGGTAAGATTGTCCATGGTAACATTATTATCAATGATGTGCTGTTAGTTGAAAATCTGTGCTATAATCTGATTAGCATAAGTCAACTCTGTGATAATGGTTATGCTGTAGAATTTCATAAACACACTTGCACTGTTAAATCATCAGACGGTATAACCATGCTCGTAGGAATCATGAATGGAAACACTTATAAGATTAACTGGAATCATGCTCAACCTGATAATCCTACTTGCTTCATCGCTAACAATGATAATAAACATTGGCTGTGGCATAAGCGCTTGAATCATATCAACTTTAAGACCATTGCTAGCCTGTGTAAACATGATTTAGTTATCGGTCTGCCCAAGATCGATTTTGCTAAGGATAAGATCTGCGAAGCTTGCCAAATGGGCAAACAGATCAGATCATCCTTCAAAAACAAGAATGCCAAATCCTCCTCCCGCTGTTTAGAATTACTGCATATGGACTTGTTTGGTCCTATACCAATAACAAGTTTAGGGGGAATGCGGTACACTCTTGTTGTTATTGATGATTACTCACGCTTTACATGGACTATATTCTTAAGCAGTAAAGATCAGACCGGTCCGAAGTTGATCAAGCTGCTGAAACGCACTCAGAACGAGAAATCATCCAGCATAGACAGGATTCGAAGTGACAAATGGACTGAGTTTTCAAATCAGAATCTTGAATCCTTTCTAGAAGATCATGGAATCAAGCATGAGTTTTCAGCTGCTCGAACTCCTCAACAGAATGGAGTTGCAGAACGAAGAAACAGAACGCTCAAGGAAGCAGCAAGAACAATGCTTGCTGATTCTGGAATCTCTCAAAAGTTCTGGGCAGAAGCTGTAAATACTGCTTGCTACACTCAAAACCGATCTATGATTAACAAGAAGCTGAATCTCACCCCATATGAAATATGGACTGGTAACAGACCATCTGTTTCTCACTTTCATGTATTTGGCTGTAAATGCTTCGTTCACAACAATGGTAAGAGTCATCTTACAGCATTTGAAGCTAAGTCAGATAATGGTATATTCTTAGGATATTCATCAATTAGCAAAGCTTATCGAGTGTTTAATAATCGAACTTTAACTGTAGAAGAATCTGTTCATGTAGTCTTTGATGAAACTTTATGTGTTGAAGGCAACAAAGAATCAATTCAAAATCAGATGGAAAATATCCATCTCGAAGCTAACAGTGATTATGAGATTGTAGCTAACAGGTCAAGAGACAATCCACCAGAACCAGAATTACCAGACAGACCGGATCAAGGCTTTGAAGAAACTTCAGATCGAGCTGATCCGAATGCTCCTGACTCAAATATTAAAGCAGATGCTGATCATACTGTTACTGTTCATCCGACCTGATGAAAATCTACGAGTGTATGATGAAGAAGGAATTAATCAAGGAGAGGTACATACGATTCCTCTAATTCCAAGTGGACCAATTACAAGAGCACGAGCTAAAAAGTTGGCCAACTCATTCCTAAGCTTCGTACTGCACACCATAACAAAGGAACACTCTAAGTCAAGACAATTTATGACAAATGATCCTACAATGCTGAATCTACTCCAAGTTCAAGAAGAAGAGTGAATCAATTGAATTATTTCAAGTTTTTGTACTCGGGCTGCTTAAAACTTTTCTCTTATAATTTGTTCCAAATTGTAATAGTATTTTATGCCTTAGTGGGCTTAGTACTTATTTTATTTCATGCATTTTCGAGTTGTAAGTTGATGGGCTTCATAAAAGTGGCATGCTAGCTTGTTTTGAGCCCATTAGGTCAAATTAAAGGTGCTAAGGCTATATATAAGCACCCATAGTAGTCTTTTGAGGGTAATTAATCATTTTTGATTCCAAACATCAAGTTTTCATACCTCTTGAAATTCTCACTCGAAATTTTGATCTTCAAAGATCAAATTTCTGAACTTATCAAGGTTTTCATTCCTTGTGGCGTTCACAATCAGATACCGAGGTTCATATCTCTTTATAGATATTGGGTCGAGGTGCTTATTATCAGATACCGAGGTTCATATCTCTTTATAGATATTGGGTCGAGGTGCTTATCATCATACCGAGGTTCTTGCTTCGTTAAGCAACGGGTCGAGGTTTAAGGTAACAAAATTTATATCATTCGAGCCTTGTAATTTTCAATTTGATTTTAATACTTTCTTGTGCTACAACGTGTAAATCGTGATTTTTGTGGTCCTTAGCACGATTCATTCTATATCGTTGTTAATGGCATCACAAGGGTCATATCATGGTTACAACGTGTAAATCGAGATTTTTGTGATCCTTAGCACGATCCATTCCATATCGTTGTTAATGACGTCACAAGGGTCTTATCATTTGGTATCAGAGCCTGGTTTTTAAAATCAGGTTTTTGTTTCATTGAGTATTTGTTTTCCCTATTCTTTTTCATATTTTTCGTTGCTCCGGAGAGGCCAAAAAAAAAAAAAAAAAACGAAAATTAAAAAAAAAAAAAAGATTTCGTTTTTTTTTTGGTCTATTTTCTTGTTTTTTTTTAGTCCCTTGACTTCCTTAAAAAAAAAAAAAAAAAAAATTTGAAAAAGAAGTTAAAGGGGCACATTTTTGAGTCAATATTTTATTTCCAAGTAAAGGGTCATCCTTTTGAGTCAATATTATATTTCCAAGTATTCCACTTCTTTCCAAAGTAGTTAAATCATAATTCAAGACTACTCCTTCCACTCAAAGAGTTATTTGCATTTCCAAGTCCTACATTAAAGTCCTTTAATTCTTGTGTCTTAGATTCAACTCGTATTTCTAAAGTTTGTTCCCAAGTTTCTTTTAAGATCAATTTGAGGTTCAAGTCTCGATTTTTATTTATTTATTTTTTTTGTTACCTCTTTAAAAAAAAAAAAAACGAAGTACAACCTCTTCAACCTAGCAAGAAAACCATCCTCGATGCAATCATAACATCTTGTGTGGAAAAAGGCTATGTGAGGACATTCGAAAAAGCCAAAAAAAGAGAGTAAACACGAGTGGAGAGTCCATTTGTGAGTTGAGTGTGAGTGAAACACGTGAGGGAGTGTTTGTGAGGTCCTTTCTTTTTATACTAACCCTTTTCTTGCAGGGAACACAAAATGTCTCGTAACAATGATGGTTCAAGTGGTAGTGGTGAAAAAGATAATGCTTTTACGCTTCAAGCCATGCAACAGCAGTTTGAGGTATGGGCATGATCTTACAAGCGATGACTGATAGACTTGATAAGCAAGATGAACAAGTGAAAGAATTGAGGGGTGAACGAGGAGGACGAGATCGGAATGTGCGTAGAAATGTGGTGTATGACTTGACGGAGTCCGAAGAAGAGTACAATGATGTGAATCAAAGAAATGGTGATGATGGAGGCAATGGACTAAGGGGTAGAGGAGGGCATGGTAATCGGGGTGATAGAAGACAAGGTAGACGTGGTCGGAATGAGCAAAATAATGGAAGGGGTGAGGATAGGATAGATCGTGATTTGGGAAATATAAAGGTGAATATTCCACCTTTCCAGGGGAAGAACAACCCAGAAATATACTTAGAATGGGAAAAGAGGGTTGAGTTAATGTTTGACTGCCATGAGTTCTCCGAGGAGAAGAAAGTAAAGCTAGTGGTCATAGAGTTTACAGACTATGCTTTGATTTGGTGGGATCAATTGGTACAAAGTCGAAGGAGAAATAGAGAGCAACCAATTACCACATGGGATGAGGTGAAGGCCGCAATGAGACGTCGATTTGTGCCATCACACTATTACCGTGATATTTTTCAGCGATTGCAAGGGCTGAATCAAGGTTCAAGGAGTGTGGAGGATTATCATAAGGAGATGGAAATCCTGATGATACGAGCAGATGTGGAGGAGGATAGAGAGGCAACAATGGCAAGATTTTTGCAGGGTTTGAATCGTGATATAGCTAACGTAGTCGAATTACAACACTACGTTGAGCTTGAGGATATGGTACATATGGCTATAAAAGTTGAGAGGCAGATTTATCGTAGGAGTAATGTGACTAAGGTTAGCTCAACTTCAGGTACATCTTGGAAACCTGGTTTGAATAAGGGATTTGATAAATCATTTGGGAAACAGAAATTTGAGACACCAAAAGGGAAGGATACTGTGGTTGATAAGGGTAAGAAACCAGTGGATGGATCCCAAGAGAAGAATATAGACATTAAGTGCTTTAGATGTTTGGGGCGAGGACACATTGCATCTCAGTGTCCTAATAAGCGTGTCATGATACTGCGGGAAGATGGAGAGATAGATTCTGAAAGTGAGGAAGACAACAACTCACAAGCATCATCAGAGGGTGCAGAGTGTGAGGAGTATGCTGTGGAAGGAGAGTTACTTGTGGCTCGTAGAGCATTGACTATGCAAGTGAAGGAGGATGAGGAAGTGCAGCGTGAAAACATTTTCCATACTCGTTGCCACATAAACGAGAAAGTTTGCAGTTTGATCATTGATGGGGGTAGTTGTACAAATGTTGCTAGTACATTGCTTATTGAGAAGTTGGGGTTGCCTACAATGAAACATCCTAGGCAATATAAGTTGCAGTGGTTGAATGATTGTGGTGAAGCAAAGGTTACAAAACAGGTGTTGATATCATTTTCGATTGGGAAATACAGAGATGAGGCTCTTTGCGATGTGGTACCAATGCAGGCGGGACACCTACTATTAGGGAGACCTTGGCAGTATGATAGAAAGGTCACACATGATGGCTTCAAGAATCGCTATTCTTTTGTAAAGGATGGGCGAACTGTTACCTTAGTCCCATTGACACCGAAACAGGTGTATGATGATCAATTGAGGGTGGAAAATGAGATTGAGAAAAAAAAAGAGCATGATAAAAAAAATGTGAGTGAAAAAAAAGAAGATGAGCTCAGTGAGAAAAAAAGAGAGAGAGTTGAGCGAAAAGAAAAAAAAGGAGTGAATTTGTTTGCAAAAGAAAGTGAGATTCGCGAGGCTTTTCTAGCAAGGAGACCTTTGTTTGTGCTTATGTACAAAGAGGCTTATTTAGCTGTTGACGAATCTAACAATACTTTGTCTAGTTCTTTTCGTGCTATTTTGCAGGTATATGATGATATATTTCAAGAGGAGATACCTGCTGGATTGCCACCAATTAGGGGAATTGAGCACCAAATTGACTTCCTTCCAGGAGCTTCAATTCCTAACCGACCAGCTTATAGGAGCAACCCTGAGGAGACAAAGGAATTGCAGCGGCAAATTCAGGAACTCATGGAAAAAGGGTACATTCGAGAAAGTCTGAGTCCTTGTGCTGTACCCGTACTTCTTGTACCAAAAAAAGATGGGACGTGGAGGATGTGTATTGATTGTAGGGCGATCAATAAAATCACTGTAAAGTATCGCCACCCTATTCCTCGTTTAGATGATATGCTTGATGAATTGCATGGTGCATGTGTGTTTTCTAAGATTGATTTGAAAAGTGGTTACCATCAGATACGCATGCGTGAGGGAGATGAGTGGAAAACGGCTTTTAAAACTAAACTTGGTTTGTATGAGTGGTTAGTGATGCCTTTCGGGTTAACTAACGCACCTAGTACATTTATGCGCCTTATGAATCATGTTTTACGTGCATTCATTGGTAGATTTGTTGTGGTGTATTTTGATGACATTCTTATTTACAGCACTAGTTTGGAAATTCATGAAACGCATGTCACTCAGGTATTAGAAGTTTTGAGGAAAGAAAAATTGTATGCGAACCTAAAGAAATGCACTTTTTGCACCGACCAAGTCACTTTCTTAGGTTACGTAGTGTCAGCTAGAGGGGTTGAGGTGGATGAGGAGAAGGTCAAAGCAATTAGGGATTGGCCTACACCTAAGTCTGTGTCCGAAGTTAGGAGTTTTCATGGCTTGGCAAGCTTTTATAGGAGGTTTGTCAAAAACTTTAGCACACTTGCAGCACCATTAACTGAAGTTATTAAGAAAACTGTTGGGTTTAAGTGGGGCGAAGAACAAGGGAAAGCTTTTGAATTGATTAAACAAATGTTGAGTTCTGCACCATTACTTGTTTTGCCTGATTTCTCCAAGACTTTTGAAATTGAATGTGATGCATCTGGTGTTGGTATTGGAGCTGTTTTAATGCAGGAAAAGAAGCCTATTGCATATTTCAGTGAGAAGCTTAATGGGGCAGGCTTGAACTATCCAACATATGACAAGGAATTCTACGCATTGGTAAGGGCATTGGAGACATGGCAACATTATCTTTGGCCGAAGGAATTTGTCATCCACACTGATCATGAGTCACTGAAGTACTTGAAGGGGCAAGGGAAACTAAACAAACGCCATGCGAAGTGGGTTGACTTTTTGGAAACATTCCCATATATGATACAGTATAAACAAGGAAAGGAGAATGTTGTAGCTGATGCTCTATCACGAAGGTATACCTTGATCTCTACTTTGAATGCTAAGTTGCTTGGTTTCGAATTCATTAAAGATTTATATGCTAACGATTCTGATTTTGGCAATGTTTTTGGAGCATGTGAGAAAGTAGCATTTGGCAAGTTCTATAGGCATGAGGGATTTTTGTTTCGTGAGAATAGGTTGTGTATGCCAAAAAGTTCATTGAGAGAGTTATTGGTAAGGGAGTCACATGGGGGAGGGCTTATGGGACATTTCGGAGTCAAAAAAACCTTAGACATACCGAGTGAGCATTTTTTTTGGCCACACATGAGGAGAGATGTTGAAAGAATGTGTGAGCGATGTATCACCTGTAGGAAGGCTAAGTCTCGAGCTTTACCTCACGGCTTGTACACACCCTTGCCTATTCCTGTTGAACCATGGGTAGATGTGTCAATGGATTTTGTTTTGGGGCTACCTAGGTCTAGGAGGGGGCACGATTCTGTTTTTGTTGTTGTTGACAGGTTCTCTAAAATGGCTCACTTTATACCATGTCACAAAACTGATGATGCATCTAACGTTGCTGATTTGTATTTTCGTGAGATTGTGCGATTGCATGGTGTTCCCCGCACAATTGTTTCTGATAGAGATGTGAAGTTTCTGAGTTACTTCTGGAAGACCTTATGGGGTAAACTTGGTACTAAGCTTCTTTTCTCCACCACTTGTCACCCCCAGACAGATGGGCAAACAGAAGTGGTTAATCGAACATTGTCGACATTACTGCGCTCCATAATACAAAGGAATTTGAAGAATTGGGAGGAGTGCATACCACATGTAGAGTTTGCTTATAACAGGAGTGTTCATTCTGCTACTCAATATTCCCCATTCGAGGTCGTGTATGGCTTTAACCCTCTCACACCTATGGATTTGATACCACTGCCAGAAAGTGAACAAACTAATCTTGATGGAAAAGGGAAAGCCGAGTTTGTTAAGAAATTACATGAAAAAGTTCGTCATCATATCGAGAAACGAACTCAGCAATATATGAATCATGCAAACAAAGGGCGTAAGAAGGTGGTATTTGAACCAGGCGATTGGGTGTGGTTACACTTGAGAAAGGAACGTTTTCCGGTGAAGAGGAGATCTAAGTTACTACCACGAGGGGATGGTCCTTTTCAGATTCTTGCTAAGATCAATGACAATGCATACAAACTAGATCTTCCAGGTGAGTACAATGTAAGCACTACTTTTAATGTTGCTGATCTTTCTCCATTTGATGCAGGTGCTGATTTGAGGACAAATCCTTTTGATGAATGGGGGGATGATGAAGATCTACGAGTGTATGATGAAGAAGGAATTAATCAAGGAGAGGTACATACGATTCCTCTAATTCCAAGTGGACCAATTACAAGAGCACGAGCTAAAAAGTTGGCCAACTCATTGCTAAGCTTCGTACTGCACACCATAACAAAGGAACACTCTAAGTCAAGACAATTTATGACAAATGATCCTACAATGCTGAATCTACTCCAAGTTCAAGAAGAAGAGTGAATCAATTGAATTATTTCCAGTTTTTGTACTCGGGCTGCTTAAAACTTTTCTCTTATAATTTGTTCCAAATTGTAATAGTATTTTATGCCTTAGTGGGCTTAGTACTTATTTTATTTCATGCATTTTCGAGTTGTAAGTTGATGGGCTTCATAAAAGTGGCATGCTAGCTTGCCCATTAGGTCAAATTAAAGGTGCTAAGGCTATATATAAGCACCCATAGTAGTCTTTTGAGGGTAATTAATCATTTTTGATTCCAAACATCAAGTTTTCATACCTCTTGAAATTCTCACTCGAAATTTTGATCTTCAAAGATCAAATTTCTGAACTTATCAAGGTTTTCATTCCTTGTGGCGTTCACAATCAGATACCGAGGTTCATATCTCTTTATAGATATTGGGTCGAGGTGCTTATTATCAGATACCGAGGTTCATATCTCTTTATAGATATTGGGTCGAGGTGCTTATCATCATACCGAGGTTCTTGCTTCGTTAAGCAACGGGTCGAGGTTTAAGGTAACAAAATTTATATCATTCGAGCCTTGTAATTTTCAATTTGATTTTAATACTTTCTTGGGCTACAACGTGTAAATCGTGATTTTTGTGGTCCTTAGCACGATTCATTCTATATCGTTGTTAATGGCATCACAAGGGTCATATCATGGTTACAACGTGTAAATCGAGATTTTTGTGATCCTTAGCACGATCCATTCCATATCGTTGTTAATGACGTCACAAGGGTCTTATCACGACCGGACCAGACAATCCAGAGTCAAGCTATCGATGGACTAAGAAGCATCCACCTAATCTAGTGATTGGTAGTCCTTCTGCACCGATCAGAACCAGAGGACAGATGATGGATGAGTTCACTCATGCTGCCTTCATCTCTACTCTGGAACCCAAGAAGATCGATGAAGCTCTGACTGACTTCAACTGGATTAAAGCAATGCAAGAAGAGCTTAATCAATTCGAACAAAATCAAGTTTGGAGTCTAACCCCCAGACCAAGCGATCTGCCTGTTATTGGAACCAGATGGGTTTTCAGAAATAAGCTAGACGCAGATGGAACTGTGGTTAGAAACAAAGCCAGACTGGTGGCACAGGGATTCAGACAAGAAGAAGGAATCGACTTCGATGAATCATTTGCACCAGTCGCCAGACTTGAAGCTATCCGAATCTTTCTTGCTTATGCTGCCTTTAAAGACTTCAAAGTATATCAGATGGACGTCAAGAGCGCCTTTCTTAATGGAAAGCTTCAGGAAGAAGTCTACATTGAGCAACCACCTGGATTTCAGAACCATTTGTATCCCAATCATGTATATCTACTGAATAAAGCAGTGTATGGTCTGAAACAAGCTCCAAGAGCCTGGTATGACACTCTATCTCAATTTCTGCTGAACCATGATTTCCAGATCGGCTCAGTAGATAAAACTCTATTTAAATTCATTAAGGGGGAACATACCCTATTAGTTCAGATTTATGTTGATGACATAATCTTTGGGTCAACTAACCCCAAATTGTGCGAGAAATTTTCTAAGTTAATGCAGGGACAGTTCGAGATGAGCATGATGGGAGAATTGTCATTCTTTCTGGGTCTGCAAGTAAAACAGCTCAACAATGGCATTTTCATCAATCAGACCAAGTATACCAAAGAGCTCCTCAAGAGATTTGGAATGGAAACATGCTCAACTGCATCAACTCCAATGAGTCCAACAATCAAGTTAGACAAAGATGAAGGGGGAACGGCAGTTGAAGTAACCATGTATAGAGGACTAATCGGATCGCTATTGTATCTTACAGCGAGCCGGCCCGATATTATGTTTTCAGTCTGTATGTGCGCCAGATTTCAGTCAGAACCAAAGCAATCACATTTTATTGCTGCCAAGCGTATTCTGAAATATTTAAAAGGATCTCAGAACGTTGGTCTTTGGTACTCCAAAGATTCAAACTTCAGCTTGATCGGGTATTCAGACGCAGACTACGCTGGGTGTAAGATCGATCGTAAAAGCACCAGTGGAACATGTCAATTCCTAGGTGAAAGATTGATCTCTTGGTTCAGTAAGAAGCAGACATCGATTGCCACATCCACAGCTGAAGCAGAATACCTAGCCGCTGGAAGCTGTTGTGCTCAAATGCTCTGGATTCAACACCAGCTCAAAGACTATGGCATCCAAGCTGTTGACTCTCCGATATTTTGCGACAACACAAGTGCAATTGCTATAACGTATAATCCAGTTCTGCACTCTCGAACAAAGCATATTGATATACGACATCATTTTATTCGAGATCATGTTGGCAAAAAGGAAATTCGGATCGAGCACATTTCAACAGAGCAGCAAGCAGCAGAAATCTTCACTAAACCACTTCCTGAGGCTAAGTTTAATTATTTCCGTCAAATTCTTGGTTTAATTGACTTATCTTAATTAGTTTAGATGTTTTATTCTTTTCGCACTTGAAGTTTTTTGTCACTACAGATCGATATTACAATGTTCAGAAAGACACAGACCGGTCCGAACTTTCAGACCGATCCTTGTCAGTCTGATTTTATCCTATGATCTGTCTGGACAATAACAACAGCTCGGACTGATTGACCATTTTAACTAGTTGTACTTTAACCGCCTTATCTTTCTTTATCCTGACCGTTTATTTTGAATTATTTAATTCTCAGTCTTGGAGATAAAGACACGTGTCTTCTCTCTCCTATTTAGCGGGCTGAACATTTCATACTTGTTCACTTTTTACAATTTACCGCTTTCTACCTTCTTACTCTCTCACTCTCTTACTCTTCGCACTTCCTTTAAACTCTTTTCAAATGGCTACCATCACTCATAACTCACTCTCCGTTGAGTTTGATGACATTTACAGGGCAGAAGATGCTGCGATGGTGTCCATTTTTAGAGCCCTGGAATCATCTGGTTTAAGGAACTTCTTGGAATGCGGAACAGTTGTTTATGAATCCGAAATCCGCGAGCTGTTTGCCAACGCCGTCTCCCGGAAGACATCCATTTCTACTACTGTCCAGGGCAAATCTTTCGAGATCTCGCCAATGACGATGGCCAAGACCTTTGGCCTCCCCAGTTCCGGACTGACAGAGTTCGGACAGACTCCTCAAGCGTCACTCTTAGATCTTCAGGGGAAGATTTCTATTTCTGGCCAACGATTGCAACCCTCCTTTAAGAAGAAGGAAATGCTCTTCCATTTCCAGGTGCTGTGCGAAGTGGTAGGCAAGCCACTTTTGGGTAAAGCAGGAAGCTTCGATACTGTAACCGCCGAAAAGTTCAGGGCTATGGCGGCTATTGTATCCGGCCAGAAGATAAACTGGTCCATGATTTTGTTTGGAGTACTGCTGGAAACGGTGATTGCATCCAAGCACGCCGTATGTTTTGCTGTTCCTCTCAGCAAGCTCTTGGAGTCCTTAGGCCTCGAGCTGAGCAAGCCGTCTGCTCTCCGTCCCTTTAAGATCCTTAACTCCAAAGGGCTTGCACTGCTGAAGTCCAAGAGTGCTCCGCCTACTCCTGCTACTCTGGCTGCAGTCAAGGTTGAGCAGGACGAGGAACCAGTTGCTGTGCGCAAACCTCGGGTCAAGCGGAAGCTGACCATTCAGACTGACTCGGAAGCAACCCAGTCTGCTCACTCATCACCAACCAAGCCACTTCCCAAAAAGCCCCGAACCCAGATCACCAAACCAACCAAATCTCTACCTCCACCCATACTGCCACCCTCTAAAGCAACCCCTGCCCCTCAACCTTCCACCCAGCTTTCACAAGCTTCAACCCCTGCACCCAAAGTCACCCTTAGAATTCCCTCTGCCAATCCCGTGGTCAAAGGGATAGTTATCACTGAGTTGGGAGACTATACCCAATCAGGGATTAAGTCCCCTTCCTCCACCGGCAAGGGAAAAGCAATTCTCACCGAACCCCTCTCTACTAAACCCAAATCTGCAGCGCAGACTGCCATCGACATCGCTATGGAGGATGTTGATGAGAAGCTAAAGGACCTCATTGTTGTGTTTGATGAATATGTCCAGTACCGGACTATCAACCACATTGAGCTGTTCTACGGTAAGTTGCACAGATTGAAGAGGATGGAAGAGGAAGCTCTGAAAGGAACTGAGACTGATGATGTTCGACTTGCCGTGCAGCGCAGAGATTTATTTACGGCAAAACACAGATTCAGACTGGCCAATCTGCTTCTAGTTGCCAAAAAGAAGAACTTCGATCCGCTTGCTCCAACTGCCAGAGATAATGGGGCTGTGATTGCTCAACTCGAGATGGATGTTCATGCTCTATCCTTAGCTGTCCGTTTTCAACGACAGAAGCTAGGTACCTCCACTCCAGCCACAAGCCCGGATCATCCTTCTGCAAGCAAGACTCTGGCAGAACCATTTATCGAGGCTATTCCCTCTGATGCAGCACAACAGACAGAGGATCAGCCTGCAGAGCGCGTACCAGACCAGACAGCGGAGCAGCCACTGCCTAATGCTCCGTCTGCAACAGATGATGAACCAATGAATGTTCTGTTGGACTCTCCGACAACATATATTCCATTGAAGTCATCAGCCTCCCGTGCACAACTCAGTCCAGCTGCAGCATGTGCAACAACTGAAGCACCAGACTTCATCGATCCGGATTTTGTGGTATCTACAGTGGTTGCAGCTCTCCACGTTGAGGAACCTCCCAGTCCCCACTCTCCTCCGGGACCATCAGATGAAGATTTGGCCTTCATTCAAGGTTTTTCTTCGGATCTGGTCACTCTGATCCGATCCAAAAGTCATCAAGCTGCCATTTCTTCCATCGTGCCGATTGCTGAAGAAGATGACCATGCCATGTCATCATCAGATCACTCTCCCAGCAAGCTATCTGATGCACCTCCATCCCTGGCACGGACTATCCAGCACTTCTCTGATACCTGTCTGTCCTTGACTCAACGCATTCTAGAAGTTCATCAAGGTCAGAGGGTCACAGCCTTGGACTTTGTTTCTTTCAAAGAGAAGATGAATGCCAGTATCGGAAGCCTTCAGCGCGGCATAAACGATCTGTTTTCTCAACAGGCCTCTTACAAGAACAGCCTGAGAAAAGAGCAGATCGAGCTAGCTACTGAAGTCAGAGCATCTGTTGCCAATTCCCTCCGCGCTCAAGACGTTCGTCTTGACGCTATCAGCGCGCAGCTAGCACAAGTTGTCGACTTTCTTCAAGAGATTGCTGCTGACAAAAAGGGGGAAAAGAAGACAGACTTCAGGCCGCCTTCTAGAAAATAATATTTTCAGACTGTGTATTTTTTAGAATTTTCTTGGTGATCAATAAAATCCTCGTTTGATTAAGTCTGTGTTCATTTATTTTGAACCCCATCATAAGGCTTAATAATAAAGACTTAATCGATCCAACTTAATGAAGTTCATTTATTTTGAACAAAGAAGTAATCGATCCGAAAGCATTCGCTTCAGAGCTCTTATCAAGACTGGTTAAAAAGACTTAGAAGCTAGGTTTTGTCATCATCAAAAAGGGGAATTTGTTATTTCCGGACCTTATCGATGAGATTTTAAAGATGACAAAACATTTCAGACCGGATCGATAGAAATCAGTTTGACCAGATCGATCGGACAAAACAGAGCAAGATGACAAAACATTTCAGACCGGATCGATGGAAATCAGGCATACCAGATCGATCACGCAAAACAGAGCAAGCTGATAAAGAATATCACATATCAGACCGGATCGATGGATTCCAGACTGACTAGATCGATACTTCAGATCGATCTCAACCTTTATCAGATCAAAGCAGTCAAAGATACATAAAGGATGGCTTCTCAGTCCGAACCATTAACGGTCATTTATTGTAGCATTTAATGCTGTAATTAATGCTACAAAGGATCAAAAGTCGAAGATTGCCATTAAAGGTAAGAAGACAAAGAAGAGCTTACCTGACAGTCGCCGAAAGCATACACCAGAACGGCAAGTGTCCTGAAGAAGAAGACTGTAGCTTTCTCAGAGTTTAAAAAGAGTCAAAGTTGCACATTAAGGGAAACAATGCCGTTGCTACCCTCAACTATAAAAGGATGCAACAAAAGGAAGACAGAGACTCTGGATTCCAACTCACGCTGATCAATTGAAAAACACACAAGAAAGCAACTGCACACGCTTACAAAGTTCAGAAGCTTTCGAGCTGAAGTTATTTATTTAAGCGCGATTACTTTGTAACATTTGATCATTGTAGGATCACTGTGCGCATTGTGTATTGAAAAATAGAAGTGAGCAACTTATTGTAACTGTCAGACAGAGTGTGTCTGAGCAGGTTGAGTGACTAGGAGTTTCAGACTGGTAGTGAGGTAAATCCAGCCTGAATCGGGTTTGTACAACAGGATTGTATAAATCAAAGTCTTCTAGTATAAACCTTCCTTAATTGGAAGAAGGGGAGACGTAGAAGGATTACACCACCTTCGAACTTCCAGAAACATATCCTGTGTTTTATCCTTCTGCACTTAGCCATCGAGCCGTTCTTACTTTTACAAGAGCAGACCGTTTCCGCACTTACCTTTTTAGTGGTCTGTTCTGTTCAAAGAGTTGATTAAGTAACAGATTTCTTTCACTAATCTGAAAGAATTCACAAGGGATAAATTTTATTAGGAGTGTTCATTCACCCCCCCTCTAAACACT
The DNA here is from genome assembly GCA_907163345.1 of Haberlea rhodopensis. Taxonomy (NCBI): domain Eukaryota; kingdom Viridiplantae; phylum Streptophyta; class Magnoliopsida; order Lamiales; family Gesneriaceae; genus Haberlea; species Haberlea rhodopensis. Next base: position 32,669 of record CAJQUN010001819.1, read on the forward strand.
CCGGACCGATCCTAACAAGGTGCTTCGGCCCCATAGCTATTGGTCTAGCTTTTGTTGGAATCTGTTCTTCATTGAATTCTTTAATATAAGGAAGTGTAATAATATGTGTATTCCTTTCCCAGAAGGCATTAGGAATTTCCGAGCATATTTCTTTTTCTATTTTTTCTTGAAGAATCTTTATTTTTCTTTGTATCTCCAGACTCTTTAGCCTTTCATCAATAACAGAATACTTAACCTCTTCTGATAAAGAGTTAAGAAATTTTTCTTTTCTTTTGATCTTCGTTTTGAGATTATTAACCTCATGAGACCTTGGTTTAGTAATAAAAGAGAATATTATCTCATGACCATTAATCTGACTTGTTATACCATCACTATCTATACTACTTATAGGATATAGCATATGTAGAAATGGATTTCCAAGAATAACATCGTGAGAAAGATTTTTAACCATTATAAATGGCATTTCAAGACAAATACCTTTATTACAAACAGCAGTATTTGATGATTTATAATTAACCAAAAGTTTTCTATCATCTGCAGCATTAAGTATTTCAGTTGTCTTTTCAAAGTATCTCGAGGGTATTAACCCTTCATTTATACAGTTTAAATCTGCACCAGAATCTACCATAGCAATGGCAGATAAAGAATATTCCTTATGAATAATAATAAGGATTTTAATGTACCATTTTATGAGTTATAACTCTATCTATCATATTTAAATATGTTACATCTCCTAACTTATTAGTTTCTTCTTTCTCTGGATCATCATTATTTTTAGAGTCAGAACATTCTAAAAATGTAACTCTAGATTTTAAATCTTGTATTTCTTTTTTAAGAATATTTATTTCTCTTTTTAAATCATTTGTAGAAACTTCAATTTTAGTTTCGTTTTGTCTTCCTCTTTTTAGGGTATCATTTAGGTTATATTTTACTGGTTCTTTTATTTGACTCTCAGAATTATTATTCTGAAATCTTTCATTTTTGTTTCGAATGTCTATATAATTTTCAATTATCTTTCTTTTGACAATTGGATCATCAGTTTGATCTATTAGATCAAGAATCAAATTTTCTTCTTAATTAAGAACACAAAGACCATTTCATTGACAAAGTGTTTTGTAGTATACATTGTCCCTCACAACTATCATTTTCGGATGTATGTTGAGAATTATCTTCTGACTGTGATTCAGAATCAGATATCATTATTCTCATTAAAGAATTCTTTAATTCATCATCTATTTCGTGCAATTATAAAAGTATGTGTCTTGAGTACATAATTTTCTTGGTTGGAAGAAGGTTTTGAGAAATTTTCAGAATTACGTAAGTTTTTTGATTTTTTGATAAATTCCGATTTCGTGCCATTATTCGAGTATATGTCTAAGAGTACATCAATTTCTTGGTTCGAATAAGTATTTGAGAAATTTTAACAATTTCGGACGTTATTTGATTTTTTGATAAATTTCTATTTCGTGCAATTATAAGAGTATGTGTCTTGAGTACATAATTTTCTTGGTTGGAAGAAAGTTTTGAGAAATTTTCAGAAAATACGTAAGTTTTCTGATTTTTTGATAAATTTTGATTTCATGCGAATATTCGAATATATGTCTTGAGTATATCATTTTCTAGGTTCGAATAAGTATTTGAGAAATTTTAACAATTTCGGACGTTTTTTTTGATTTTTTGATAAATTTCTATTTCGTGCAATTATAAGAGTATGTGTCTTGAGTACATAATTTTCTTTGTTGGAAGAAGGTTTTGAGAAATTTTCAGAAAATTCGTAAGTTTTTTGATTTTTTGATAAATTTTGATTTCGTGCGAATATTCGAGTATATGTCTTGAGTATATCATTTTCTAGTTTCGAATAAGTATTTGAGAAATTTTAACAATTTCAGTTGTTTTTTTAATTTTTTGATAAATTTCTATTTCGTGCAATTATAAGAGTATGTGTCTTGAGTGCAAAATTATATTGGTTGGAAGAAGGTTTTAAGAAGTTTTCAGAAATAACGTAAGTGTTTTGTTTTTTTGATAAATTCCGATTTCGTGCGAATATTCGAGTATATTCTAGAGTACATCATTTTCTTGGTTCGAATAAGTATTTGAGAAATTGTAACAATTTCGTACGTTTTTTTGATTTTTTGATAACTTTCTTTTTCGTGCAATTATAAGAGTATGTGTCTTGAGTAAATAATTTTCTGGGTTGGAAGAAGGTTTTGAGAAATTTTCAGAAATTACGTAAGTTTTTTTGATTTTTTGATAAAATTCGATTTCGTGAGAATATTCGAGTATATGTCTTGTGTACATCATTTTCTTGGTTCGAATAAGTATTTGAGAAATTTTGACAATTTCGGACGTTTTTTAATTTTTGATAAATTTCTATTTCGTGCAATTATAAAAGTATGTGTCTTGAGTACATAATTTTCTTGGTTGGAAGAAGGTTTTGAGAAATTTTGAAGAATTACGTAAGTTTTTTGATTTTTTGATAAATTCCGATTTCGTGCCATTATTCGAGTATATGTCTAAGATTACATCAATTTCTTGGTTCGAATAAGTATGTGACAAATTTTAACAATTTCGGACGTTATTTTGATTTTTTGATAAACTTCTATTTCGTGCAATTATAAGAGTATGTGTCTTGAGTACATAATTTTCTTGGTTGGAAGAAGGTTTTGTGAAATTTTCAGAAAATACGTAAGTTTTTTGATTTTTAATAAATTTTGATTTCGTGCGAATATTCGAATATATGTCTTGAGTATATCATTTTCTAGGTTCGAATAAGTATTTGAGAAATTTTAACAATTTCGGACGTTATTTTGATTTTTGGATAAATTTCTATTTCGTGCAATTATAAGAGTATGTGTCTTGAGTACATAATTTTCTTGGTTGGAAGAACGTTTTGAGAAATTTTCAGAATTACGTAAGTTTTTTGATTTTTTGATAAATTCCGATTTCGTGCGATTATTCGAGTATATGTCTAAGAGTACATCAATTTCTTGGTTCGAATAAGTATTTGAGAAATTTTAACAATTTCAGAAGTTATTTTGATTTTTTGAAAAATTCTATTTCGTGCAATTATAAGAGTATATGTCTTGAGTACATAATTTTCTTGGTTGGAAGAAATTTTTGGGAAATTTTCAGAAAATACGTAAGTTTTTTGATTTTTTGATAAATTTTGATTTCGTGCGAATATTCGGATATATGTCTTGAGTATATCATTTTCTAGGTTCGAAAAAGTATTTGAGAAATTTTAACAATTTCGGACGTTTTTTTGATTTTTGGATAAATTTCTATTTCGTGCAATTATAAGAGTATGTGTCTTGAGTACATAATTTTCTTGGTTGAAAGAAGGTTTTGAGAAATTTTCAGAATTACGTTAGTTTTTTGATTTTTTGATAAATTTCGATTTCGTGCGAATATTCGAGTATATGTCTAGAGTATATCATTTTCTTGGTTCGAATAAGTATTTGAGAAATTTTAACAATTTCGGACGTTATTTTGATTTTCTGATAAATTACTATTTCGTACAATTATAAGAGTACGTGTCTTGAGTACATAATTTTCTTGGTTGGAAGAAGGTTTTGAGAAATTTTCAGAAAATTCGGACGTTTTTTTGATTTTTTGATAAATTTTGATTTCGTGCAAATATTCGAGTATATGTCTTGAGTATATCATTTTCTAGGATCGAATAAGTATTTGAGAAATTTTAACAATTTCGGACGTTTTTTTTATTATTTGATAAATTTCTGTTTCGTGAAATTATAAGAGTATGTGTCTTGAGTAAATAATTTTCTTGGTTGGAAGAAAGTTTTGACAAATGTTCAGAAATTACGTAAGTTTTTTGATTTTTTGATAAATTTTGATTTCGTGCGAATATTCGAGTATATTGGTTGGATAAGGTTTTGAGAAGTGTTCAGAAATAACGTAAGTTTTTTGTTTTTATGATAAATTCCGATTTCGTGCGAATATTCGAGTATATGTCTAGAGTACATCATTTTCTTGGTTCGAATAAGTATTTGAGAAATTGTAACAATTTCGTACGTTTTTTTGATTTTTTGATAACTTTTTTTTTTCGTGCAATTATAAGAGTATGTGTCTTGAGTAAATAATTTTCTTGGTTGGAAGAAGGTTTTGAGAAATTTTCAGAAAATACGTAAGTTTTTTGATTTTTTGATAAATTTTGATTTCGTGCAAATATTCGAGTATATGTCTTGAGTATATCATTTTCTAGGTTCGAATAAGTATTTGAGAAATTTTAACAATTTCGGACCTTTTTTTGATTATTGGATAAATTTCTATTTCGTGCAATTATAAGAGTATGTGTCTTGAGTACATAATTTTCTTGGTTGGAAGAAGGTTTTGAGAAATTTTCAGAATTACGTAAGTTTTTTGATTTTTTGATAAATTTCGATTTCGTGCGAATATTTGAATATATGTCTAGAGTACATCATTTTCTTGGTTCGAATAAGTATTTGAGAATTTTAACAATTTCGGACGTTTTTTTTGATGTTTTGATAAATTTCTATTTCGTGCAATTATAAGAGTATGTGTTTTGAGTACATAATTTTCTTGGTTGGAAGAAGGTTTTGAGAAATTTTCATAAAATACGTACGTTTTTTGATTGTTTGATAAATTTTGATTTCGTGCGAATATTAGAATATATGTCTTGAGTATATCATTTTCTAGGTTCGAAAAAGTATTTGAGAAATTTTAACAATTTCGGACGTTTTTTTTATTTTTGGATAAATTTCTATTTCGTGCAATTATAAGAGTATGTGTCTTGAGTACATAATTTTCTTGGTTGAAAGAAGGTTTTGAGAAATTTTCTGAATTACGTTAGTTTTTTTATTTTTTGATAAATTGCGATTTCGTGCGAATATTCGAGTATATGAGTACATCATTTTTTTGGTTCGAATAAGTATTTGAGAAATTTTAACAATTTCGGACGTTTTTTGATTTTTTGATAAAAAATTTTCGTGCAATTATAAGTATTTGTTTTGAGTAAATACTTTTATTGGTTGGAAGAAGGTTTTGAGAAATTTTCAGAATTACGTAAGTTTTTTAATTTTTTGATAAATTTCGATTTCGTACGAATATTCGAGTATATGTCTTGTGTACATCATTTTCTTTGTTCAAATAAGTATTTGAGAAATTTTAACAATTTCGGACGTTTTTTTTTTTCTGATAAATTTCTATTTGTGCAATTATAAGAGTATGTGTCTTGAGTACATTATTTTCTTGGTTGAAAGAAGGTTTTGAGAAATTTTCAGAAAATTCGTAAGTTTTTTGATTTTTTGATAAATTTTGATTTCGTGCGAATATTCGAGTATATGTCTTGAGTATATCATTTTCTAGGTTCGAATAAGTATTTGAGAAATTTTAACAATTTCGGACGTTTTTTTGATTATTTGATAAATTTCTGTTTCGTGCAATTATAAGAGTATGTGTCTTGAGTAAATAATTTTCTTGGTTGGAAGAAAGTTTTGACAAATATTCAGAAATTACGTAAGTTTTTTGATTTTTGGATAAATTTCGATTTCGTGCGAATATTTCTTGTGTACATTATTTTCTTGGTTCGAATAAGTATTTGAGAAATTGTAACAATTTCGTACGTTTTTTTGATTTTTTGATAACTTTCTTTTTCGTGCAATTATAAGAGTATGTGTCTTGAGTAAATAATTTTCTTGGTTGGAAGAAGGTTTTAAGAAATGTTCAGAAATTACGTAAGTTTTTTGATTTTTTGATAAATTTCGATTTCGTGCGAATATTTCTTGTGTACATCATTTTCTTGGTTCGAATAAGTATTTGAGAAATTTTGACAATTTCGGACGTTTTTTTAATTTTTTGATAAATTTCTATTTCGTGCAATTATAAAAGTATGTGTTTTGAGTACATATTTTTCTTGGTTGGAAGAAGGTTTTGAGAAATTTTCCGAATTACGTAAGTTTTTTGATTTTTTGATAAATTTCGATTTCGTGCGATTATTCGTGTATATGTCTAAGAGTACATCAATTTCTTGGTTCGAATAAGTATTTGACAAATTTTTAACAATTTCAGACGTTATTTTGATTTTTTGATAAACTTCTATTTCGTGCAATTATGATTGTATGTGTCTAGAGTACATAATTTTCTTTATTGGAAGAAGGTTTTGTAAAATTTTTAGAAAATACGTATGTTTTTTGATTTTTTGATAAATTTTGATTTCGTACGAATATTCGAATATATGTCTTGAGTATATCATTTTCTAGTTTCGAATAAGTATTTGAGAAATTTTAACAATTTTTCGGACGTTTTTTTTATTTTTGGATAAATTTCTATTTCGTGCAATTATAAGAGTATGTGTCTTGAGTACATAATTTTCTTGGTTGAAAGAAGGTTTTGAGAAATTTTCAGAATTACGTTAGTTTTTTTATTTTTTGATAAATTTCGATTTCGTGCGAATATTCGAGTATATGTCTAGAGTACATCATTTTCTTGGTTCGAATAATTATTTGAGAAATTTTAACAATTTCGGACGTTATTTAGATTTTTTGATAAATTTCTATTTCGTGCAATTATAAGAGTATGTGTCTTGAGTACATAATTTTCTTGGTTGGAAGAAGGTTTTGAGAAATTTTCAGAAAATTCGTAAGTTTTTTGATTTTTTGATAAATTTTGATTTCGTGCGAATATTCGAGTATATGTCTTGAGTATATCATCTTCTAGGTTCGAATAAGTATTTGAGAAATTTTAACAATTTCGGACGTTTTTTTGATTATTTGATAAATTTCTGTTTCGTGCAATTATAAGAATATGTGTCTTGAGTAAATAATTTTCTTGGTTGGAAGAAAGTTTTGACAAATGTTCAGAAATTACGTAAGTTTTTTGATTTTTGGATAAATTTTGATTTCGTACGAATATTCGAAGTATATGTATTGAGTATATAATTTTCTACGTTCGAATAAGTATTTGACAATTTTAACAATTTCGGACGTTTTTTTTGATTTTTTGATAAATTTTTTTTCGTCCATTATAACTGTATGTGTCTTGAGTGCATAATTATATTGGTTGGAAGAAGGTTTTGAGAAGTTTTCAGAAATACGTAAGTTTTTTGTTTTTTTGATAAATTCCGATTTCGTGCGAATATTCGAGTATATTCTAGAGTACATCATTTTCTTGGTTCGAATAAGTATTTGAGAAATTGTAACAATTTCGTACGTTTTGTTTGATTTTTTGATAACTTTCTTTTCGTGCAATTATAAGAGTATGTGTCTTGAGTAATAATTTTCTTGGTTGGAAGAAGGTTTTGAGAAATTTTCAGAAATACGTAAGTTTTTTGATTTTTTGCTAAATTCGATTTCGTGAGAATATTCGAGTATATGTCTTGTGTACATATCATTTTCTTGGTTCAAATAAGTATTTGAGAAATTTTGACAATTTCGTACGTTTTTTTAATTTTTGATAAATTTCTATTTCGTGCAATTATAAGAGTATGTGTCTTGAGTACATAATTTTCTTGGTTGGAAGAAGGTTTTGAGAAATTTTCAGAAAATACGTAGGTTTTTTGATTTTTTGATAAATTTTGATTTCGTGCGAATATTCGAATATATGTCTTGAGTATATAATTTTCTAGGTTCGAATAAGTATTTGAGAAATTTTAACAATTTCGGACGTTTTTTTGATTTTTGGATAAATTTCTATTTCGTGAAATTATAAGAGTATGTGTCTTGAGTACATAATTTTCTTGGTTGAAAGAAGGTTTTGAGAAATTTTCAGAATTACGTTAGTTTTTTGATTTTTTGATAAATTTCGATTTCGTGCGAATATTCGAGTATATATCTAGAGTACATCATTTTCTTGGTTCGAATAAGTATTTGAGAAATTTTAACATTTCGGACGTTTTTTTGATTTTTGATAAATTTCTATTTCGTGCAATTATAAGAGTATGTGTCTTGAGTACATAATTTTCTTGGTTGGAAGAAGGTTTTGAGAAATTTTCAGAAATTACGTAAGTTTTTTGATTTTTTGATAAATTTTGATTTCGTGCGAATATTCGAGTATATGTCTTGAGTATATCATTTTCTAGGTTCGAATAAGTATTTGAGAAATTTTAACAATTTCGGACGTTTTTTTGATTTTTGATAAATTTCTATTTCGTGCAATTATAAGAGTATGTGTCTTGAGTACATAATTTTCTTGGTTGGAAGAAGGTTTTGAGAAATTTTCAGAAATTACGTAAGTTTTTTGATTTTTTTGATAAATTTTGATTTCGTGCGAATATTCGAGTATATGTCTTGAGTATATCATTTTCTTAGGTTCGAATAAGTATTTGAGAAATTTTAACAATTTCGGACGTTTTTTTTTGATTTTTGATAAATTTCTATTTCGTGCAATTATAAGAGTATGTGTCTTGAGTAAATAATTATCTTGGTTGGAAGAATGGTTTTGAGAAATTTTCAGAAATTACGTAAGTTTTTTGATTTTTTGATAAATTTCGATTTCGTGCGAATATTCGAGTATATGTCTTAGAGTACATCATTTTCTTGATTCGAATAAGTATTTGAGAAATTTAACAATTTCGGACGTTTTTTTAATTTTTTGATAAATTTCTATTTCGTGCAATTATAAGAGTATGTGTCTTGAGTACATAATTTTCTTGGTTGGAAGAAGGTTTGAGAAATTTTCAGAATTACGTAAGTTTTTTGATTTTTGATAAATTTCGATTTCGTGCGAATATTCGAGTATATGTCTAGAGTACATCAATTTTCTTGGTTCGAATAAGTATTTGAGAAATTTTAACAATTTCGGACGTTTTTTGATTTTTTGATAAATTTCTATTTCGTGCAATTATAAGAGTATGTGTCTTGAGTACATAATTTTCTTGGTTGGAAGAAGGTTTTGAGAAATTTTCAGAAAATACGTAAGTTTTTTGATTTTTTGATAAATTTTGATTTCGTGCGAATATTCGAGTATATGTCTGAGTATATCATTTTCCTAGATTCGAATAAGTATTTGAGAATTTTAACAATTTCGGACGTTTTTTTGAATTTTTGATAAATTTCTATTTCGTGCAATTATAAGAGTATGTGTCTTGAGTACATAACATTTCTTGTTGGAAGAAGGTTTTAAGAAATTTTCAGAATTACGTAAGTTTTTTGATTTTTTGATAAATTCAGGATTTCGTGCGAATATTCGAGTATATGTCTAGAGTACATCATTTTCTTGGTTCGAATAAGTATTTGAGAAATTTTTACTATTTCGGACGTTTCTTTGATTTTTGATAAATTTCTATTTCGTGCAATTATAAGAGTATGTGTCTTGAGTACATAATTTTCTTGGTTGGAAGAAGGTTTTGAGAAATTTTCAGAAAATACGTACGTTTTTTTGATAAATTTTGATTTTCGTGCGAATATTAGAATATATGTCTGAGTATATCATTTTCTATGTTTCGAATAAGTAGTTGAGAAATTTTAACAATTTCGGACGTTTTTTTGATTTTGGGATAAATTTCTTTTCATGCAATTATAAGAGTATGTGTCTTGAGTACATAATTTTTTGGTTGAAAGAAGGTTTTGAGAAATTTTCAGAATTACGTAAGTTTTTTGATTTTTTGATAAATTTCGATTTCCTGCGAATATTCGAGTATATGTCTAGAGTACATCATTTTCTTGGTTCGAATAAGTATTTGAGAAATTTTTAACAATTTCGGACGTTATTTTGATTTTTGATAAATTTCTATTTCGTGCAATTATAATAGTATGTGTCTTGAGTACATAATTTTCTTGGTTGGAAGAAGGTTTTGAGAAATTTTCAGAAAATACGTACGTTTTTTGATTTTTTGATAAATTTTGATTTCGTGGGAATATCAGAATATATGTCTTGAGTATATCATTTTCTATGTTCGAATAAGTAGTTGAGAAATTTTAACAATTTCGGTCGTTTTTTTTGATTTTGGGATAAATTTCTTTTTCGTGCAATTATAAGAGTATGTGTCTTGAGTACAAAATTTTTTGGTTGAAAGAAGGTTTTGAGAAATTTTCAGAATTACGTAAGTTTTTTTGATTTTTTGATAAATTTCGATTTCCTGCGAATATTCGAGTATATGTTAGAGTACATCATTTTCTTGGTTCGAATAAGTATTTGAGAAATTTTAACAATTCGGTCGGACGTTATTTTGAGTTGTTGATAAATTTCTATTTCGTGCAATTATAAGAGTATGTGTCTTGATACATAATTTTCTTGGTTGAAGAAAGATATTGAAAATATCAGGCAAATCGTAGATTTTTTTTGATTTTTGATAAATTTGTATTTCGTGCGATTATTCGAGTATATGGTCTTGAGTATATCATTTTCTTGGTTTGGCTGAATAAGTATTGAGAAATTAATTTAACAATTTCGGACGTTTTTTTTGATTATTTTGATAAATTTCTTTTTCGTGCAATTATAAGAGTATGTGTCTTGAGTAAATAATTTTCTTGGTTGGAAGAAAGTTTGGACTAATGTTCAGAAATTACGTAAGTTTTTGGATTTTTTGATAATTTCGATTTCGTGTCGAATATTTGAGTATATGTTTTTGAGTACAATCATTTTCTTGGTTCGAAATAATTATTTGAGAAATTTTTACAATTCGGACGTTTTTTTGATGTTTGATAAATTTCTATTTCGTGGATTATAAGAGTATGTGTCTTGAGTACATTGTTATCTTGGTTGAAGAAGGTTTTGAGAAATTTTCAGAATTACGTAAGTTTTTGATTTTTGATAAATTTCGATTTCTGTGCGAATATTCGAAGTATATGTCTAGAGTACATCATTTCTTGGTTCAAATAAGTATTTGAGAAATTTTAACAATTTCGGACGTTTTTTTTGATTTTTGGATAAATTTTTATTTCGTGCAATTATAAGAGTATGTGTCTTGAGTACATAATTTTCTGGTTGGAAGAAGGTTTTGAGAATTTTCAGAAGTAACGTAGTTTTTGTTTTTTTTGATAAATTCGAATTTCGTGCGAATATTCGAGTAATATGTTTTTGAGTACATCTTTT